>CM059572.1:50976446-51196446 GCA_030386875.1 Morinoia aosen | reverse complement strand
CGTGCTGGTGCTGGTGCTGGTGCTGGTGCCGTGCTGGTGCTGGTGCCGTGCTGGTGCTGGTGCCGTGCTGGTGCTGGTGCCGTGCTGGTGCTGGTGCCGTGCTGGTGCCGTGCTGGTGCTGGTGCCGTGCTGGTGCTGGTGCTGGTGCCGTGCTGGTGCTGGTGCTGGTGCCGTGCTGGTGCAGGTGCTGGTGCCGTGCTGGTGCTGGTGCTGGTGCCGTGCTGGTGCCGTGCTGGTGCTGGTGCCGGTGCTGGTGCTGGTGCCGTGCTGGTGCTGGTGCCGTGCTGGTGCCGTGCTGGTGCCGTGCTGGTGCCGGTGCTGGTGCTGGTGCCGTGCTGGTGCTGGTGCCGTGCTGGTGCCGTGCTGGTGCCGTGCTGGTGCCGTGCTGGTGCTGGTGCCGTGCTGGTGCTGGTGCCGTGCTGGTGCTGGTGCCGTGCTGGTGCTGGTGCTGGTGCTGTGCTGGTGCCGTGCTGGTGCTGGTGCCGTGCTGGTGCTGGTGCCGTGCTGGTGCTGGTGCCGTGCTGGTGCTCGTGCCGTGCTGGTGCTGGTGCCGTGCTGGTGCTCGTGCCGTGCTGGTGCTGGTGCCGTGCTGGTGCTGGTGCCGTGCTGGTGCTGGTGCCGTGCTGGTGCTGGTTCCGTGCTGGTGCTGGTGCCGTGCTGGTGCTGGTGCCGTGCTGGTGCTGGTGCCGTGCTGGTGCCGTGCCGTGCTGGTGCTGGTGCCGTGCTGGTGCTGGTGCCGTGCTGGTGCTGGTGCCGTGCTGGTGCTGGTGCCGTGCTGGTGCTGGTACCGGTGTCGTGCTGGTGCCGTGCTGGTGCTGGTGCCGTGCTGGTGCTGGTGCCGTGCTGGTGCTGGTGCCGTGCTGGTGCCGTGCTGGTGCCGTGCTGGTGCTGGTGCCGTGCTGGTGCTGGTGCCGTGCTGGTGCTGGTGCCGTGCTGGTGCTGGTGCCGTGCTGGTGCTGGTGCCGTGCTGGTGCTGGTGCCGTGCTGGTGCCGTGCTGGTGCTGGTGCCGTGCTGGTGCTGGTGCCGTGCTGGTGCCGGTGCCGTGCTGGTGCCGTGCTGGTGCCGTGCTGGTGCTGGTGCCGTGCTGGTGCTGGTGCCGTGCTGGTGCTGGTGCCGTGCTGGTGCTGGTGCCGTGCTGGTGCTGGTGCCGTGCTGGTGCTGGTGCCGTGCTGGTGCTGGTGCCGTGCTGGTGCTGGTGCCGTGCTGGTGCTGGTGCAGGTGCTGGTGCTGGTGCAGGTGCTGGTGCTGGTGCAGGTGCTGGTGCCGTGCTGGTGCTGGTGCCGTGCTGGTGCTGGTGCCGGTGCCGTGCTGGTGCTGGTGCCGTGCTGGTGCTGGTGCTGGTGCCGTGCTGGTGCTGGTCCCGTGCTGGTGCTGGTACCATGCTGGTGCTGATGCCGTGCTGGTGTTGGTGCCGTGCTGGTGCTGGTGCCGTGCTGGTGCTGGTCCCGTGCTGGTGCTGGTCCCGTGCTGGTGCTGGTGCTGGTGCCGTGCTGGTGCTGGTCCCGTGCTGGTGCTGGTCCCGTGCTGGTGCTGGTCCCGTGCTGGTGCTGGTCCCGTGCTGGTGCTGGTACCATGCTGGTGCTGGTCCCATGCTGGTGCTGGTGCTGGTGCAGGTGCCGTGCTGGTGCAGGTGCCGTGCTGGTGCTAGTGCAGGTGCTGGTGCTGGTGCAGGTGCAGGTGCTGGTGCAGGTGCTGGTGCACGTGCTGGTGCTGGAGCTGGTGCAGGTGCCGTGCTGGTGCGGGGGCCGTGCTGGTGCAGGGGCCGTGCTGGTGCAGGGGCCGTGCTGGTGCAGGGGCCGTGCTGGTGCTGGTGCAGGTGCCGTGCTGGTGCTGTGCTGGTGCCGTGCTGGTGCCGTGCTGGTGCTGGTGCCGTGCTGGTGCTGGTGCCGTGCTGGTGCTGGTGCCGTGCTGGTGCTGGTGCCGTGCTGGTGCTGGTGCCGTGCAGGTGCTGGTGCCGTGCAGGTGCTGGTGCCGTGCTGGTGCTGGTGCCGCGCTGGTGCCGCGCTGGTGCTGGTGCCGCGCTGGTGCTGCGCTGGTGCTGGTGCCGTGCTGGTGCTGGTGCCGTGCTGGTGCTGGTGCTGGTGCCGTGCTGGTGCTGGTGCTGGTGCCGCGCTGGTGCTGGTGCCGCGCTGGTGCTGGTGCCGCGCTGGTGCTGGTGCCGCGCTGTTGCTGGTGCCGCGCTGGTGCTGGTGCCGCGCTGGTGCTGGTGCCGCGCTGGTGCTGGTGCCGCGCTGGTGCTGGTGCATCGCTGGTGCTGGTGCATCGCTGGTGCTGGTGCATCGCTGGTGCTGGTGCCGCGCTGGTGCTGGTGCAAGTGCTGGTGTCGGTGCTGGTGCTGGTGCTGGTGCGGGTGCAGGTGCAGGTGCTGGTGCTGGTGCTGGTCCCATACCGGCAGCACAGTTTCCAGTAACGGTGCCAGTTGTGGATCTTCGCACATATACTACCACCTCCAAAAGCGGCAGATTATATTACCAGTTCCAGCACCACACTAACGTAGGGTACTTAACCAACATAATACAACAGTAATACACCAACACACCATGCCGACACAACACACCTGCACCACACCAGCACCACACCTGCACCACACCAGCACCCCACCACACCCCACCAGCACCACACCACACCAGCACCACACCACACCAGCACCCCACCACACCAGCACCACACCAGCACCCCACCACACCAGCACCCCACCACACCACACCACACCAGCACCCCACCACACCACACCACACCAGCACCCCACCACACCACACCACACCAGCACCCCACCACACCACACCAGCACCCCACCACACCACACCACACCAGCACCAGCACCACACCACACCAGCACCAGCACCACACCACACCAGCACCAGCACCACACCACACCAGCACCACACCACACCAGCACCCACACCACACCAGCACCACACCACACCAGCACCCACACCACACCAGCACCAGCACCAGCACCCACACCACACCACACCAGCACCAGCACCCACACCACACACCCCACACACCACACCCCACACACCACACCCCACACACCACACACCACACACCACACACCACACACCACACACCACCCACTACCCACCACCACACACCACCACCACACACCACCACCACACACCACCACCACACACCACCACCACACACCACCACCACACACCACCACCACACACCACCACCACACACCACCACCACACACCACCACCACACACCACCACCACCACCACCACCACCACACACCACCACCACACACCACCACCACACACCACCACCACACACCACCACCACACACCACCACCACACACCACCACCACACACCACCACCACACACCACCACCACACACCACCACCACACACCACCACCACACACCACCACCACACACCACCACCACACACCACCACCACACACCACCACCACACACCACCACCACACACCACCACCACACACCACCACCACACACCACCACCACACACCACCACCACACACCACCACCACACACCACCACCACACACCACCACCACACACCCACCACACACCACCACCACACACCACCACCACACACCACCACCACACACCACCACCACACACCACCACCACCACCCACCACCACCACCACCACCACCACCACCACCACCACCACCACCACCACCACCACCACCACCACACCACCACCACCACACACCACCACCACACACCACCACCACACACCACCACCACACACCACCACCACACACCACCACCACACACCACCACCACACACCAGCACCACACACCAGCACCACACACCAGCACCACACACCACCACCACACACCACCACCAGCACCACACACCAGCACCACACACCAGCACCACACACCAGCACCAGCACCACACACCAGCACCACCACCACACACCACACACCACACCAGCACCACACACCACACCAGCACCACACACCACACACCACACCAGCACCACACACCACACCAGCACCACACACCACACCACACCAGCACCACACACCACACCAGCACCAGCACCACACACCACACCAGCACCACACACCACACCAGCACCACACACCACACCAGCACCACACCAGCACCACACCAGCACCACACCAGCACCACACCAGCACCACACCAGCACCACACCAGCACCACACCAGCACCACACCAGCACCACACCAGCACCACACCAGCACCACACCAGCACCACACCAGCACCACACCAGCACCACACCAGCACCACACCAGCACCACACCAGCACCACACCAGCACCACACCAGCACCACACCAGCACCACACCAGCACCACACCAGCACCACACCAGCACCACACCAGCACCACACCAGCACCACACCAGCACCACACCAGCACCAGCACCACACCAGCACCACACCAGCACCACACCAGCACCAGCACCACACCACACCAGCACCACACCACACCACACCACACCACACCACACCACACCACACCACACCACACCAGCACCACACCACACCAGCACCACACCAGCACCACACACCTCACGAGGCTGCTCTCCTGTCGCAGGTGGCGTTCGAGCGCTGGGCGCTGCGGTGGCTCAGGAGTGGCGGGAGTGGATAAAGGGCGGCGAACGTGGTTGAAGGGCGGCGAACGTGGTTGAAGGGCGGCGAACGTGGTTGAAGGGCGGCGAACGTGGCTGAAGGGCGGCGAACGTGGCTGAAGCTCGGCGAACGTGGCTGAAGGGCGGCGAACGTGGCTGAAGCTCGGCGAACGTGGCTGAAGAGCGGCGAACGTGGCTGAAGAGCGGCGAACGTGGCTGAAGAGCGGCGAACGTGGCTGAAGAGCGGCGAACGTGGCTGAAGAGCGGCGAACGTGGCTGAAGCTCGGCGAAAGTAGCTGAAGCTCGGCGAAAGTAGCTGAAGGGCAGCGAACGTGGCTAAAGGGCTGCGAAAGGGCGGTGAACGTGGATAAAGAGCGGGGTCTGAAGAGCGTGAAATCGTCCTGAAATGAAGTCAATCGACGGTGAAATGATAGCTAGAGCTCCACAAATGTAAAATACCCCGTTGTCTATAGCTGAATAAATATACACCTTAAAGCATATTGTTCAACAAGCCTTACTAGACTAGCTGGCAGAGAACTATGTAGAGTTAACCTGTACAACCATATTCATCCGATCATAGTACAATTAGCCCATAGTTAGAGTGTGTGCTCAGAAGACGGTTAAGTTTAACTTCAATCTCCCTGTTTTATTTAAACATTCAACTTCTCAAGAAACATTTGGTTGCTCACCTAGATTGGGAACACAATGAATTTCCCAATACTCGATACCCAACACCCACTCGGCACAACGTCACTCTGGCCATTTTGAGAGAGTTGGAGACGATACTTTGAGAAAGGGGTTGGTTGGTAATATTTGAAATGCACGGTGCTATTATCAACCCATAACTTCTGACACAAAGGCTGAACTTAGTGTCAGCAATACGGGTCAACAGGACGATCCAATGAAATTAAACTCTGATTTTGGGTGACGGAGTCGGTGTATGCTTTGTTAAAAGATCTACATATATATAATTATGACTAATAATTATAATTACTATGATTATTATCAATGAAAATTTCTGAAGTACATCTGATAATTATAAGGCGTAAGTTTGTACAAAAGAAGCAGCTGCCAACATATTCTGTTGTGAAAACGGATACCGTGGAAAACAAGAAAGTACAGTATTGAATTTGTGTTGGTGTTACAATTTTCCTGAATACCAGAAAATCTCCTGCACGCAGCCTTGGACGAAGTTATGTGTGCTCTTGTGCGTCACATAATACGATAACATTACGCAAAATGTCAACATGCATTACGCAAAATGTCAACATGCGACTCATAAACATTAACAATTTGACTGCGACTAGTAATTATCAAGTTCAATGCCAAACTCAAATTTAAAGCCAATTACAGTGAATTATTTGGAAAATACCAAACGTGAACTGGATCGTGCCTTCATTTGGCTTTGATTAAGAATTGATGAAAATTGAATTTGCAACTACCTGTCAGTCAGCAGCGTAATGAAAATTACCTCCGCGTACCACCGGTGGCGCACATCGGAGTCAAAGTGTTGAGCGTACAAAAACATTAATTTTATGATACAGATACATTGATGCAGAAGATTCTATGGAACATCTAGATTAGATTAGATATTTGGTTAGTTTAAGCCTCCCTATCCGCTAAAAAGGCGATCCAAAGAGAGGAAGGAGAAAGGCACCATTTAGTATGGAGGTAAGGGAACGTGGAATCTATGCAGAAAGGGCATAGAAACAGTTAGTTGAGAATGAAGATTATGAAACAAGACCAAAGTTGAAGAAGAAAGTAGTAGATGCCGAAAAAAAACAGGACAGCAGTGAGCTGAAAAAAGTGGTCCATTAACGTAAAAAAAAACATTTTATTTCAAAAAAAAGAAGCCTACCTAACCTTTAGCTCGGGCCCTCACATATTCCCCCTGGGAGCGCTAATTCCCATAGATACAATAGTTGTGTCCCCGGAGACGTGCTCGTGTACAATACGTAACCACCATTTCCCTAACATTCCGTATGACAGAAAAGAAACTTAAATCGATGCGCAAAATTGAGTAAATTTCTTGATTTGAAGAAGTATAGATTTTATTGCGGCACATGTAATTATGAACCAATGTAAAACCATAGCTTGAATGTTTGCAAATGAGTAAAAAATCATTCAGTTATCAATTAAGATTAGATACGTTCGTTCAACCATCCACAACAAAGGCGTTCCAAAGAGAGGGAGGAGGAAGAAACCATTTAGCATGGACGTAAGGGAACGCGGAATCATGCACGAGGTGCACAGAAACCGTAAGTTGAGAGAAAGAAGTTTGTGAAACGATGTAAAAATTTGAGAAGGAAGGAAAAGGTGCTGAATTACAGGACAGATGTGAACCGGAAAAAAAGATGACCTGTAAGATAACCAAAAAATCAACTCTATTTCAACAACAGGGAGTCTTACCGAACTTTTCGTTCAGGATCTCACATATCCCTCAGGGAGCGCTAATACCTACACATAAAATATAGTGTTATTTATAAAACAATATTCTACTCAAAGATAATACGATACATCTTTCAGCTTGAGGGCAATTCGACCAGTGCTGGTCGAATTGTGTCGACCAGCAGAACTTTAATAGTAAAGCCTTTAATATAAAATGCAAAGTTCCAAAGCCTTATTCCTCGCTATTATTTTCTTAGTTAGAATTCGACCAACTACGCAGTCGGCAACGCTTCAGCGGCCCCTAATTCAACACAATAAAAACAGAAATTTGAAAGAAGCTCCAAAAAATCCCGAGAATGTATGATGGAACCTATATACGAACAAAAAATAACTGTAGAAATTAAATGATTTCATAAACTATGAAAATAAATTATTTCACCAACCATAATATAAATTACGTCACGAACTGTAAAATAAATTATTTCATAAATAACAAAATTCAATCATTTCACCAAGTGTAAAATTTAATTACTTTAAATTTAAATTGAAAATTAATTAATAACTGTGACATTAAATTGAATCAAATTCAGATTTGGCTACCCTAGAATATTTTTGAACTAAGCAGGATTAGGTGACCAAAAATTAGGTGACCAAAAATAAGGTGACCAAAAATTTTAGTAATTTTTACGATGAAAGTAATTTATTATAATGCAAGTATTTGTTATGATGAAATTAATTGCCTTAATTGTTTTGAAATCATAAGTTGGGCTAAGTCGTCTTAGGAGAACTTACGCAGCCAGCTGTACCGCTAAGCCGACGTATATAGCACGGCCTCCATTCAGCATTTGCCAACCCTGAAACAAATTAAAAAAGTTAATTCAAATCTACCCACAACAAAGGTGTTCCATACAGAGGAGGGCACCATTTACAATGGAGTTTAAGGAACGGAGAATCTATGCACATGATGTGTAGCCCTACCAGACACCCTGCGCATAGACACAGTGAATTACGAAAGAAGTTTATGAAACGAGATACAAGTTAAAAAAGAAAGGCCTAGCTGCTGAAAAACAGGACAGCAGTAAGCCGTAAAAAGGTCCACAAAAAAAACTGGAGCTATTTCAACATAATGAAGGCTTACTTAACTCCAGCGCGTGACCTCACATTTTTCCTTTTTTCTTTGGCTCGCCATAAATATAAGCATACGTCAGCCCAGAAATAACAGCTAACGTCAGCCCAGAAATAACAGCTAACGTCAGCCCAGAAATAACAGCTAACGTCAGCCCAGAAATAACAGCTAACGTCAGCCCAGAAATAACAGCTAACGTCAGCCCAGAAATAACAGCTAACGTCAGCCCAGAAATAACAGCTAACGTCAGCCCAGAAATAACAGCTAACGTCAGCCCAGAAATAACAGCTAACGTCAGCCCAGAAATAACAGCTAACGTCAGCCCAGAAATAACAGCTAACGTCAGCCCAGAAATAACAGCTAACGTCAGCCCAGAAATAACAGCTAACGTCAGCCCAGAAATAACAGCTAACGTCAGCCCAGAAATAACTGCTGTTAAGCCAGTTATTTAAGCCAGTTCAGTTATTTCCCGTTAATAACTAACGTGTGCTCAAAACTTCCGCATAAAAACAGTAAGATTGAAAAAAGATTATGAAACGAAATAAAAGTTCAAAAAGGAAGTAGCTACTGAACAGAAGACGCCAGTGAACCGAAAAAATATAGCCCGTGATAGAGCAAAAAATCTATTTTTTGCAACAAAAGGTTGGCTTACCTAACGTTCAGCTGAGGACCTCGCATCTTCCTCCTGGGTGTATCTGACGCTACATCGCCGAAACCGTGCATGGGGAAAGATAAGGTGAAAAAACGCGTATTCAAATGTGAACGCAAAGCCTCAAAGCACGTGGGACTTTCAGAGTTGAAATTGACGGTTTAACGGTTGAAACTTATTAAACTCAACACCAACGAACTCCAAAATTTTTAAATTCTGGTTTCTTTAACTAAAACACACGGGGTTCAAAAACCCACCAAATAATATGAAACATAACAGCATTTTAGAAATTGCGAACATTGTTAACAATTGGGTTATAAAATTAATGTTTACAAAAGCCAAACACTAAGAAAACGTTCGGATCGTTCAGGTCACGGCACCAAGTTCCAGAACTGCTCCAGTGATCTTTTGTTGATCGCCTTCACTTCTTTGTAACGTTACAGCAATTTCTGTTTCTATTCAGCCCACATTCATAAAGGAAGAGAATTTAAAGCCAGCTCATAGAGCGTGTGAGTTACTTGAATTGAAATATATCACGCAGTTGATATGTGTACGAGTTGATAATTAACAATTGAGTTGATGTCTCTCAACACCGCCGGTGGAAAGTTCAAATATTTCATATACATCGCCTCATTGGCCTTCTCCATTAGAAGGACAGCCTTCTCCATTAGAAGGACAGCCTTCTCCATTAGAAGGACAGCCTTCTCCATTAGAAGGACAGCCTTCTCCATTAGAAGGACAGCCTTCTCCATTAGAAGGACAGCCTTCTCCATTAGAAGGACAGCCTTCTCCATTAGAAGGACAGCCTTCTCCATTAGAAGGACAGCCTTCTCCATTAGAAGGACAGCCTTCTCCATTAGAAGGACAGCCTTCTCCATTAGAAGGACAGCCTTCTCCATTAGAAGGACAGCCTCCTCCAGAAGAAGGACAGCCTCCTCCAGAAGAAGGACAGCCTCCTCCAGAAGGACAGCCTCCTCCAGAAGAAGGACAACCTCCTCCAGAAGAAGGACAACCTCCTCCAGAAGAAGGACAACCTCCTCCAGAAGAAGGACAGCCTCCTCCAGAAGAAGGACAGCCTCCTCCAGAAGGACAACCTCCTCCAGAAGAAGGACAACCTCCTCCAGAAGAAGGACAACCTCCTCCGGAAGGACAACCTCCTCCAGAAGAAGGACAACCTCCTCCAGAAGAAGGACAACCTCCTCCAGAAGAAGGACAACCTCCTCCAGAAGAAGGACAACCTCCTCAAGAAGAAGGATAACCTCCTCAAGAAGAAGGACAACCTCCTCCAGAAGAAGGACAACCTCCTCCAGAAGAAGGACAACCTCCTCCAGAAGAAGGACAACCTCCTCCAGAAGAAGGACAACTTCCTCCAGAAGAAGGACAACTTCCTCCAGAAGAAGGACAACTTCCTCCAGAAGAAGGGCAACCTCCTCAAGAAGAAGGGCAACCTCCTCAAGAAGAAGGACAACTTCCTCCAGAAGAAGTACAACCTCCTCCAGAAGAAGGACAACTTCCTCCAGAAGAAGTACAACCTCCTCCAGAAGAAGGATAGCCTCCTCCAGAAGAAGGACAACCTCCTCCAGAAGAAGGACAACTTCCTCCAGAAGAAGTACAACCTCCTCCAGAAGAAGGACAACTTCCTCCAGAAGAAGGACAGCCTCCTCCAGAAGAAGGACAGCCTCCTCCAGAAGAAGGACAGCCTCCTCCAAAAGAAAACTGCCTCCTCCAGAAGCACTAAACTTTCTGAATAAGAGCAGCCTTTTATAGCTACACAAGCTAGTTGGAAGGATCAATAACACACAGAATAACAAAACCAGTTTACGCATTTTCAGACATCCGTCCGCATTTGACTGAGAGGCACTTTAGCATAGAGCATCAGGGGGACAGACATAGCGGCTGGGAACTGGTGCTTTCAGCACCTCCTGCATCGAGTGAGACCTGTAGTAGTAGTAGTAGTGGTGCTAGTCAGCAAGGTTACTAACGCTTCAGATTCAAAGCCTATATTGCGCCAGAGGTCATAGCTTATACGATAACGATTAGTAACACATATATCGCTCACTATGTATGTGAGATCTGTACGTAGTGTTCGCTCCATGGCGGTCTTTGGCTAACTGCAGTCATGGCGGTCTCTAATTGACTACAGTCATCAGTCTTTAGTGAACTGCATGCTCAAGCCTGGAGTTGACTGCAGGCATAAGTGCTTTGTTGACTGCAGGCATAAGTGTTTTGTTGACTGCAGTCATCAGTCTTAAACTGACTGCAGGCATAAGCCTTTACATTATTGGCTGCATCCATGACAGTCTTTAGCTAACTGCTAACATGACAGTCTTCAGTTGACAACTACCACGCGCACAGCTGACCGTCGCAATCATTACAGCGTACTGTTGCGTGCAGCAGTTAACGTAGTGCCTACGTCAGGGTTACACAGCGTCAACATCAGAGTTGACATTAAAAATACGCTCACAGAAAACCCCCCGAAAAGTTTGATATGTAGTAGGAGAAGCGAAAAAACACTATAGGTTTTTACCCCATTTTAAAGGTTTTTCACTGCCCGAGACATCAAAAATACGCCTACAAAAACACCCCAACAGTTTTACAAAATTCCAGAGAGAAAAGAAAGAAAAAAGATTATTTACTCCGTTCATCTGAGGGTATTTCAGCGGATACATAAAAAATTACAAGAACACCCCAACATTTGAAAAAATGCCATGGAGAAACGAAAAAATTGGTTATTTGCCCCGTTTACCTGAAAGTATTTCAGTTGACGATACATAGAAAATTGCAAGTACACCACAACAATTTAAAAATGCCATGGAGAAACAAAAATAGGTTATTTACCCCGGCTTTTAGGGGTGTTTCTGTGAGCGAAAGTGTTTTGATGCCAACCCTGTGGCACACATAACCAAGAAGGCAGGGCACCAGTGGCTGTAGTGTTTGGGATGCTCGAGACTTAGCACCGCGGTTCAGGTATACAGTATGTCCCACAATATCCAGTATGTCCAACAATATACAGTACGTCCCACAACGTATAGTATGTCCCACAACGCACAGTACGTCCCACAACGTACAGTATGTCCCACAACGTACAGTATGTCCCACAACGTACAGTATGTCCCACAACGTACAGTATGTCCCACAACGTACAGTATGTCCCACAACGTACAGTATGTCCCACAACGTACAGTATGTCCCACAACGTATAGTATGTCCCACAACGTACAGTATGACCCACAACGTACAGTATGTCCCACAACGTACAGTATGTCCCACAACGTACAGTATGTCCCACAAAAACCCGAACCGAGGATTTATTTTCCCGTATCAGTAATACCATCATAAGAATACCGTAAGCATTAAAGTTCTAGCAGAATTATCCTTCAAAATTTACCTATAGAAAAGGTATTACTGATTATGATGGTATTACTGATACGGGAAAATAAATACTCGGTTCGGGTTTTTGTGGGACACACTGTACAGTACGTCGGTTATACCACTTATACCACTGCTTGTTTTATGTTATACAGTTTTACAAGTCATACCACTGCTTGGTGACCCACCGGTGGTCACTGAGGAAATTTCCACTTAGGTTACAAATTGAATTTCCACATAAACTTGTTGGTGACAAACGAAGGCACGTTCCAATTACTCTTCCGTTCAATTTACAGATGCAAATTTAAAGTGAGTTGAATTTGAATTGAACACTGAACATCCTTTTTGAACTTCAAACTTACGCGATAAATGCGGCAAATTGAGCGTAAGCTAACCTTGCAGCCACTGCAATGCTGTAACTGCATGCACACCACGGTAGAGGAAACAAGGTAGGGTCGTTTCTATGGGAGAAAATACCCCTTGTTCGGCTAGCCAATAGAAAGACTTTATTTCAAACTAACTTTATGACGTCACCAAAACGCCATGTCGTTAGGCCAATGGTGGAGCCAGATTTGGGAGTAGCAGTGCTACCAGATGCAATATGGACGCTGCCATTGGTTCGTTGCCGTGACGTCAGCAAAACCAGCCATCAACGCAAAAAAGACTGGTTTGATCCTACCTTGTTTCCCCTACCGTGCTGCAGGCTTACCCAAACTTGTTACCTAGTATGCAGAGCTCATGTATTATCTCGGTGTGCGTAGCCTACACGATGGGAGAACAAGCGTGTAACGAATTATGTACTGAGATTTTGGTATCAATTTATTCTCAGTGAATCAGGTTAGTTATTGACTGAAATAGTATAAACTACATGAACTGTACCTTGTAGTGTACTCCGTTTTCATAGCGTTGCTAAATCATGGAGGATTATATAAGAAGTTAGTTTAGGCTCCCCCACCGTACAGAGCCTGTATAAGACATACGCCGTGCATGGGTTGTATAAGACATACATCATACAAAACCCTTGCATGAGACGAAAATGTGCGCACTTAACATGCAACTTCACGCTCGTCCTATACGACTATGCGGAGCCGTATACAACTACGCGTGTGTCGTATACAACTAGGCGTGTGTCGTATACAACTACGCGGAGTCGTATACAACTACGCGGAGTCGTATACAACAATGGCTCATACAATACGTAGAAAGAGACCAATAGTGTAGAGGAGATCCATTGTAATACCGTGTGATCACGGTACTCGGTACAACCTCACCAAGAAGAGAGCGGCATAGTTCAAAAATAAGTTTTACTAAACATAATACAAAGTTATCACTGTACAATATTTCACATATCCAGCGCCTCTCAACATGCAAGAAGATACATATTTCTTACAGTAAATTTCCGGTATTAATAAAAGGTACACATTCCTAACATTGAGTTTCCTGTGAAAATATAAGATCCACATTTTTCTAACGGTAAGTTTCAGGTGAAAATAAAGTACAAAAAACGTTGAAGCTAAGCGAGACGTTAGCACTTAGGACGATAGACCACACCTGTTTACATCATCAAAAATAAAAAATAAAAGTAAAAAAATAAAAAGAGAAATTAACTATCAGCAAAAAAAAAAATAAATAAAAAAAAATAAAAAATTAACTACTCTCAGCAAAAAAATCTAAAAAAATAAATGAAATGAAAATTAGATTACGGTTCTAGAGCCATTCGTATTGGTATGTTTACTAGATAATAAAAGCGGCACTTGCAACACAACGCAAGTTTTAAATAACACTTTGACTGCGGCGGGCAGAACTAAAGTTCAATATTCAACTAAAATTTTACGTTAATTGCAGTAAGCAATGTTGAAAGTACCAACCATGGACTGGATCGTGCCTTCATTCAGCTTTGATCAAGTATTTATGAAAATGTAGTTTGCGACTACTGGTCGGTCAGTAGCATTATAAAAATTGCCCCCGTGTACCACCGGTGGCTCACATCGCAGTCAAAGTTTTACAAATAAGCGAGTGCCGCTCGACATAACCTCGGAAGGAATTGCGTTGATTTTTGCTCGCTTGTAGGCAAAGGAAAGAAGTTTTTAGGCGTTCTTCAATGACATGATAGTGGTTGTAGTATTAAATCATATTGTATAGGAGTTCACTAGGCTGCAAGAAGCATTCGCAGTGACTGCAGGCCGCACTAACCGCAGTAACTGCAGGCCGCACTAACCGCAGTAACTGCAGGCCGCACTAACCGCAGTAACTGCAGGCCGCACTAACCGCAGTAACTGCAGGCCGCACTAACCGCAGCAACTGAATGCCGCACTAACCACAAATCACATATGAAAGATGACACAAATTTCAAAAAGGCCAAAAAAAACGACAAAAATGCACTTAAGTTTAGTACCAACAAAAAAAGAAAATAAAACTCTAGGGTATAGGTATCACTTTCTTCTCTTCAATACAAGTTTCTCAACCCATCTCACAGAGAGAGAGAGTGAGAGAGAGAGAGAGGGAGGTCTCATTCCTGCCTCGTACACCTACTAACTACAATAAATATCCAAGTCCGTATAAAAAATATATGTACAAGTCATACACAGTTGGTTGCGACACTCGGTGTAGCACCTCAAGGAAATGAGAAATGAGGGACTGGGAAATTAGGGATTCAAGGAAATGAGAAATGAGGGACTGGGAAATTAGGGATTCAAGGAAATGAGAAATGAGGGACTGGGAAATTAGGGATTCAAGGAAATGAGAAATGAGGGACTGGGAAATTAGGGATTCAAGGAAATGAGAAATGAGGGACTGGGAAATTAGGGATTCAAGGAAATGAGAAATGAGGGACTGGGAAATTAGGGATTCAAGGAAATGAGAAATGAGGGACTGGGAAATCAGGGATTCAAGGAAATGAGAAATGAAGGAAATGAAGGACTGAAAGCAAATGAGTCCGTTGCTCTAATTAGAAAAGGGATCACTGAGTTCTGTGACATCATCTTATGCAAACCTTGCCTTATGAAATAGAGATCAGATTTCAGTTTAAGCCGTCCTAACCGTAAAAAAAGATGTTCCAAAGAGAGGAATAATGAAATAGAGATCAGTCACAGTTATTCGTAACTTGAATCGCATTAGTATATATGTGTAATATTAGTATGTCAAGCATAGTATTGGGTAAATAGCTGGACCTCCTTAGGAAGCTGGACCTCCTGTCTTAGAAGGTGGGATCAGATGAGAAGTCAGTTAACAACTCTAACAACGTAAAGCAGGTGTCCCTCAAACAGGAAGAAGGAAGACACCATTCAACGTGGAATCAAAGGAGGAAAGGGGAATCTAGGCACAAGGCGTGTCTCCATACCCTGCAACTAAAAAAGGCAAAATCGAAAGAAGTTTATGAAACATGATTAAAAGTTACAGAAAAGTAACAGGTGCTGCAAAAACAGCACTGAACAGAAAAGAATAGCTAATAAATAACAGAATACCTATTCTATTGCAATAGAACGAAAACCTACCAAACCCTCAAGCTTGGAACCTCGCATATTCCCAGACTGGAAGGGCTAATATCTATTCAATAGATACATTTGTCGTTTCTCCCTGAGGGGTGGCATAAGTTGAGGTTTTCATACGACATTTCACAACTTGACGGCCGACTGCAGAGCACAAAGTACAAAAAACAACCTAAATAAGCGAGCAAAACGCCTCTGTATCACAACGGTGCTACAGCGAAATTAAAAGTAAACCTGTGTTTGTGCATGAGAGAAGCAGGCTCAGAGCGGCTTTTCTGTGGGGACCAAAGAGCAGCTTTTATGTGGCTATAAAATGACTTTTCCAATGGTAGCTAAAATACATCACCAGCACAACAAGAGAAGTATCACCAACAGAAAAATAAGAATTACATGTGAGCTATCACGCACTCAATTATTTCCTTCAAAAAATTGGTTATGTGACTCATAAACTTACATTACGTCCTTAGCTATATTTACACTGTGCTTTGCAAGCTCAGCTTCCTCACACGGGCGCTGCATGAGCGGTTCACATACGAACAGAGATGAGAACATTCAGAGTCTGTACAGGTTTGCCCTCAACGCTATACATAGGGTGTCCAAAAAAATGTATCCGCTGACTTATATACGTGTACAGTATATCCCACAAAAACACGAACAGAGTATTTATTTTCCTGTATCAGTAATATCATAAGAATGAAATAAGCATTCAATTTCAAGCAAAATTATGCGGTATTACTGATTACTACTGGTACGGGAAATAATTACGGGTATTACTGAGACGGGAAAATAAATACTCGGTTCGGACTTTAGTGGGACATATGGTGTCTGATACTAGAACCATAAAAGTTAATTTTTAATATTTTTCAATATATGGTTCCAGAATTATGTGTTTAACCCTTTAACGCCCACATTTTTACACTCATATTACCATTATAACAACCACTATCACTAAACCGACACTGGCAATAGGTAGTCACTGTTATCAAGATGGGGAAGGAACTGCCACTCGACAGTGAAGTTCAAAGGACACATTAGTGAACAAATTGAATAAGAAATACATTATATTATTGTTATTTTTGAAAGAGGAACGTACAGTCCACTTGGGCGTTAAAGGGTTAATTCTGATATATGGTTGCAGTTTCATACATACATACATACATCGGTCAGTGGATACATTTTGTGTACATCCTGTACAATATAGAAATATTCGTTTTCCGTAGAGTACATCACTGTAAATTATCAGACACAGTAGGCAGTTAATTGATTTCTAATGTGACCAAACAAAGAAGATAACGTAAAACTAAACACTGAGGACACTGAGTTTATACATTAAATTCAATATATTTAAACCAAACCAGTAAGAGCTAAAATAAGTCAACAATTCATCTCTGATGCGAAGCAATAATTTGGTAGCTCATATCAAGCTTTTCAGCCTTCCCAATTACCAATGACGAGCATTTAAACCTTTAGTTCCATTTCTCCCGCTCCACACTTCGTCTGTACATCATTCTAATTCACTATGTGTACTTCCTCTTACTTCCTACCACTCTCTGTAGAAACTTTATAATAATAATAATAATAATAATAATAATAAACTCAGTTAACGACAACCGTCGGATCTTATCCTTCCATTTCACTCTACTTTCTCTAACCTCGTTCTGTAGGTACTCTACCTACTCCTACCACCAACTTCTTTTTGACCAAAACAAACCTTTTGATACCTCTTTCTTTTCCCCGACTTTCTCACCACAAACCTTAATCTCTTATTTGCTTCATAATCTCGCCAAATACAGAGGGAAAATAAAATGTAAACGTAATTTTGGGCAAAAACCCGCCATAATCTCTGATAACCAGCTCAGCCTTGTCTGATATTTGGGCCCAGATCATTTGTCCTCAAAGATTAGATTAGATATTAGTTTCACCCACCCTAACCGCAACAAAGGCATTCCAATGAGAGGAAGGAGCAAAAGCACCATTTAGTATGGAGTTGAGGGAATATGGACTCTACGCACAAGGAGCACAGAAACAGTAAGTTGAGAAAGAATTTTATGAAACAAGATAAAAGTTGAAGAAGAAAGTATTAGGTACTGAAAAACAGGATCGCAGTGAACCGACAAAAAAATGGCCCATAACAAAACAAAATAAAACAAAAAACAATTATATTTCAACAAAAGAAAGTCCCACCTAACCCATGGATTGGAAGCTCAAATATTCCTCCAAGGAGAGCTAATTCCTATTGACCCAATGCTGTATCCCCTGAGGGGATTTCTATTCAGAGATCGCTGTTGAAGACAGAGAGTGAAACGAAACCTTTCTGCCCCTTCAGTTAGATCGATTGAAATATTTTTGGATCTGCTCTGCAATGGAGTTGATCAAATTCAGCTACCTATAATTGAACTTCAAAAATGAGTGTTAATATAAGCAGTATGACTTTTTTCAACACAATCTTGATCTCATGCAACAAAGTTCATGTTTCACTTTGCACAGGACATACTTTTCTCTTGAATAAAAAAGGAAAAGGAACGCAAAAATTGCCAGGTCGTTCCAAAAGAAACGAGACGACGGAAGGGATGATTTTAAAAAAACAGGCATCTTTCACCAAAACAATCACAACATTAATTTATTACCACTAAAGAACCCAGCAATTTGTTTCACAATAAGCCACGCTTTGAAATCTCAGGCAGACCCCCAAAACCTTGCAAAGGTTCAGTACCATTAACCCTTTACACCCTGAATTCTTTGCACAACCGGTAGGAGTGCTGTGAAAAAATGTATAAAGGTTCAGTATCACTGACCCTTTTCACCCTAAATTCTTTGCACAACCAGTAAGAGGGCTGTGAACTAAATACCACAAACACACACAAAGTATGTTCAATAACTTGAGTATCGCACACAAAACCGACGCAACACTGAACTCAGCTTGAGAATAACATGCACCAAGTCGAGAAGAGGTTCAAGATGCATACTTTACCTTTTTATCAACTCTATCCTAATCGAGTTCTTTAATTGTCACATTCATTTGCTAGGAGGTCAGCATGTAATTCAGTACACAATGAGCCTGTATTTTAGTGCCGAATTCGTCACATCCGGGCGTGAAGGGTTAAGTACAATTCCAGAACCATTAAGTAGAAGATCTTACCATCCGTACACCAGAGACCATTCTAACCACTCGGCAATTGAAACGGAATCGTCCTCCACAGGAGAACGTTCATTATAAATACTAGTGTAAAGAAAGACTATAGGAATATGAACATAAATTATCTTCTTCACAATGCGCATAAACCTGAATGCAAGCACCAGCACCTGCTTTGAACAAGTAGTAGTTAATGAGCTCATTACGTTAACGACCATGATCTCATTAACCTCCCATTAAACCATTAATTAAGGAGTTAGATCTGACACAATAGCAATCAAGAATAATTATTTCAGGAATGTATTTTAGCTTCCTTTCCACACTCGCACCTACGCCCGTTATTTACTACACTTTTCCTGTAGTTCGCATTCAAGACATAATTAGGGTTGAAGTGCCATTAAATTTTTTGGCCGACTCAAGCAGAGCAATAACCGTAAATTTGTCTTTTTTAACATTGCTAAAAAGAGCTTCAACTTAATACCTCAATTGTACAAGCTTAGTACTAAACAGCACTATGTGCAGTGTTGACGATCTTGACTGGGGCGCTTGCAGCCTCAGGAGGGGATTTTCAAAACGGTATGAAGTGTCATCTCCTCAAGTGGCGCAGTTTTAACATCAAATGTGATATCAATACCTCAAAAGGCGCATTTTAAACCTAAAGTGAGGCATTGTTACCTCAAGCAGGGCATTATTACTTCAAGCAGGGTAATTCAACATCAAATGGAGTATAATTACCCCAAGCAAACTTTTTTGAACCTCAAGTGTGGGTATTATCACCTCAAGTGGGGCATTCTAAACCTCAAGTGGGGCATTTTGAACCTCAAGTGGGGCATTTTGAACCTCAAGTGGGGCATTTTGAACCTCAAGTGGGGCATTAGTGGGCATTCTGAACCTCAAGTGGGGCATTTTGAACCTCAAGTGGGGCATTCTGAACCTCAAGTGGGGCATTCTGAACCTCAAGTGGGGCATTCTAAACCTCAAGTGGGGCATTTTGAACCTTAAGATGCAGTATGACCAGCCTGAAGCCCAGCAATTCAAGCCCAGAACATAATTGTAGCATTCCTAACCTGACGCAGGTCACTCGTCCTCACAGCTACGGTACAACGCAGGGCGGCTTCAGAGGGGTGTGCGCTGATGTCAGCAACACCGTGGCGCTGACGTCATCAGAGGGACGTGGCACTAACGTCAGCAGCAGCAGTAACACCGTGGCGCTGACGTCATCAGAGGGACGTGGCACTGACGTCAGTAACACCGTCCTCAGCAACAGGCACGAAGTAGCCCTCTATGCATACCAAGAGGATGGTGCGGTCCACGTGGCTGCGGAACAGAGGGTCGGCATGGCGAGGGGTCCACCGGTGGACCACGGGACCCTCCATGCCCTCCACGGGCACAAAAGATCCCCAGCAGTTGCGACCCCCCCGCTCCCGCATCTCCAGGCTGGGCCACAGCACGTCGATGCGGCGGCCCAGGTTCAGGGTGTCGTATATCTGGTTAGCGTCTGTGATCTGGGGGAGGAGGAGGAGGGAGGTAGGTGTCATTAGTAGTAGTAGAGGTGTTCCAGTTCAACAGGTGTTACAATACAAAGATAATCACTTATCATCGTTACTAAAAGAATACTCAATTAACTCAACAGAACAGTTTATTGAGTTACTCAACAGAAGAAACTCCGCAAGTTCGCTTATGCCATCGAAAAATGAGAATTTACATGAATTGAAAAAGTACCGCTCACCGTAACTCTCTCGAGTGAAGAAGATTCAATGTCCGGGAATAGAGACTGAGACCCTCGTATTCTCTCATCAAGGGCGACATCTTTACTTCTTCTAGGATCTGCAACGTTGCCGTTGCTGTCGCTAGCAGCTTCTTCTTTACAGAAGTCGTAGCGGTAGTTGCCTTCTACGGAGCCTGGAGGTCCAGAAGACCCAAATGGAGGCCCAGGAGACCCATATGGAGGTGCAGAAGACACATATGGAGCCCCAGAAGGCTCATATGGAGCCCCAGAAGGCTCATATGGAGCCTCAGCAGGCTCATATGGATGCCCATATGAAGACCCAAATGGAAGCCCTGAAGACCCAGAGCCCGGAGGTTCTGAAGACCCAGAGCCCCCAGGAAGCTCAGAAGACCCAGAGGCCTCGGCAGGAGCCCTTTTGGAATGCCGAGCCCTGGATTTTCTGGACTTCCGAGGAGGGGAAGACCGTGGAGGGGCCCTCACAAACCTATACTGGGCGGTCCAATAGGGGGATCGGACGGCGAATGGGAAAGGCTCCATCCTGGAATAATCAAGAATCCACTCAGCGTCGTCGTCGCCAAACTTATACCGTTTCGGGGAGTCATCCTCTCTTTTGTGGGCATCAACAACAGCATCTTTTGAAGCGTTTTCTTCAGAGTCTTCTTCAGCAGGGGTCTTTTGCCTGGAACTTCCATCATCAGCGCTGTCGTCCCTGGACGAGGGGAGGAAGGCGTCTCCACTGGCGCTTCTCTCATGGCCAGGAGGCTTGCGTGCCTTCCTGGCAGACCGTGCCTCTCTCAGGCCCTCTGTCTGGTACATGCCATCAAGCAGAACGTCTCGTGTTCGCGTAGACGCCGCAATAGACGAGCCATTTTCTCTCGACGGTCGCATCCAAGAATGGCGGCTCGTTGCCGTTGGGTCCCTGTGGCGACTTCTTGAGGTGTGTTGCCCGCACACCTGAGAGTTTCAAACGCATTAATTCTACTTCATTACACTAAACAGTTTGGATATTAAACAATGACCAACACTACCATGAAGGGTGAAGAAAGCATTACTGACCGATCCAAACAGATCGTTGCTGTTATATTAGTTTTGAATTACACGGGCAAAAACAAGACGATCTCCTGAGAACGAAGAGAAAGGACGATTTACTGAGTACCAACAAAAACGAAGAATTTGTGCACAAGGTGTGTTCTTACACCGGATACTCTACGCTTCAGAACAGCTAGTTCAAAAGAAACAGAATTAAAGGCAGAAAAAGCACGAAAGACAGACATCCCGATACAGCTGAGGTAAACTAACAGTCTCCCTTAGGAAGCGCCAGTGTCCACAGTACCGCACATTATCCCTCTAGAAGCGCCAGTCCCCACAGCACTGCACAGTATTCCTCCATTAGCTCTAGTCCCCACGACAAAAACTAACTAATCTTTTCTCACTGGAAGTGCTAATTCTATCGCACTGCAACAAGAGCGCACCAGGGGGCCATTAAGCTCGACAGCACCAAACGAAGCATCAACATCAGACGTGTCTCCAATTCTATTTCAACAAAATAAGGCCTACCTAACTCTCATCTAGGACCTTATATTTTTTGCCTAGGAGTGCTAATTTTATCGCACCGCAGGAAAACAAACCAACATTTTCCCCCTCGGAGGACTAACTTCATTGCATTGCAACAAAACTGACCAGCGGCGACGGCACCGCACAGCATCAACGTCAGAGGGGTCTCCAATTCCATTTCAATAAAAAGAAAGGCTACTTAACTCTCAGCTAGGGACCTCATATTTCCCCCTGGGAGTACTAACTTCACCACACCACAAGAACTCACCAGAGGCCCATGGAGCGCGACGGCACCAAACGTAGCATCAACGTCAGAGGAGTCTCCATCTCTAGGGGACGCCTTGAAGTCAAAAGACGCGTTCTCGCGCACCGCCACGGCTGTCTGCACGGCGGAGAGGTAGCAGGGGCCCGGCGACGCGTCTATGGAGGAGGCTAGAGACGCGCCGTCTCCTGTGAGCAGACCTGCTAGACACGCCAGAGCCGTCGAGTTAGGGTGCTTCCCAACGCCAGGAAAGGAAGATAAACCTGAAGAGGATGACGACATCACCGAGCCCCTCGACAGGGAGTCACTGCGGATGGAGGTGGGCAGAAGGGCTCCGCCACCTCCGGGGGTTGGGTCTTGTCTGTAGCTGGAGTTGGTGGACAGGAGGTGTGGTGGACTTTGGGACAGCGCAGCTGGAATGTAGGTTTAATTTCAGTAAAGATGGTGCAAAAAAAGACATGTTTGTAGGACGTAGAACAGCTTATTTTCAATATAGGTATATGATACACAAACTTAAATTAGCTTATTAAAATGCAGAATAGATTATTTTCAATAAATATGACACAAAAACACTCATTACGCAAAAAATATCATCAGTTTTTAAAATGTCGAACAGTTCATTTTCAATAAATATGAAACACAAAACATCTTTAAAATGTAAAACCATTGATTTTTAATACAAATGCTGCAAAGCAAAAACACATTGATAAAAAGAACAGATTACTTTCAAAGAAGATGGCACAAAATAGTACCACTGGTTTTTGAATATCGTAACGTAAAGGACGTTTGTTGATAAACATCTATAGGTATAATAGGAAAGGAACGCCGCATGGGGAAACAAAAATGCAGGATGAAGAAGAAAATGAAAGAAAGAAGAAGAAAATGGAAAGAAAGAAGAAGAAAACGGAAGAAAGAAGAAGAAAATGGAAAGAAAGAAGAAGAAAACGGAAGAATGAATAGGAAAATGGAAGAAAGAAAAAGAAAATGGAAGAAAGAATAAAAAAATGGAAGAAAGAATAAGAAAATGGAAGAAAGAAGAAGAAAATGGAAGAAAGAAGAAGCAAATGAAAGAAAGAAGAAGCAAATGAAAGAAAGAAGAAGCAAATGAAAGAGAGAAGAAGCAAATGAAAGAAAGAAGAAGCAAATGAAAGAAAGAAGGAGCAAATGAAAGAAAGAAGAAGAAAATGAAAGAAAGAAGAAGAAAATGGAAGAAAGAAGAAGTAAATGGAAGAAAGAAGAAGCAAATGAAAGAAAGAAGAAGTAAATGGAAGAAAGAAGAAGCAAATGAAAGAAAGAAGAAGCAAAGGAAAGAAAGAAGAAGTAAAGGAAAGAAAGAAGAAGTAGAGGAAAGAAAAAAGAAGTAAAGGAAAGAAAGAAGTAAATGAAAGAAAGAAGAAGTAAATGAAAGAAAGAAGAAGTAAATGAATGGAAAAAGAAACGGAAAGGAAAAAGAGGTCAAGGCAGCTCACAGGACACAGCCCGGCGGGGAGGCATGGCAGGGGAGGATGTTTGATCCCTGACGGTGTAGGCGTTGCTGCTGTTACGGCAGTTGTCTCCGCAGCGCTCCTTCATGCTGCACACACACAGGCTGTATTAGTCCTGTCTTGTACACAGGTTGTATGAGTACACGTCCTGTTTTGTGTGTGGGCTGCTGTATGAGTACACATCCTGTTTTGTGTGCGGGCTGCTGTACGAGTACACATCCTGTGTTGGTACATAGTGTGTACTTGTACAGAAACAGCTCGTACCACGTAGCACTCACACACACATACACAGGCTGCACACAAGTACACACATACACAGGCAGCACACAAGTACACACACGCTGCCACTGCACTTAAGTACCCTCCACATTAAACAAGAAGTCAAACAGCAGAGCTCATATTCTAGTTCTGGTACGCCAGGGTCATATTAATACTTATCTCCTCTCTAATGATCCTAATATAATATTCAGTAATATAGTCATATCAATATATTATACTAATCACTCAACTGACATTATATAAATTATAATAATATAGTCACATACAAATACATTAAATAAAGTTTTCAACAGCCATCATAACGTAAGACATGACAATACAGTCACAAGTCAAATCAACATATTACATTAATTTCTCAACTGCCATGATCACAATAACACAGCCACACGTCAGCTCATATATCAACACCACAGGTCGCCGCTACTCTAACAAGAGGAGGCGGCCTCAAGACGCACCAGAGCCCGAGCTTGCTGACGTGCCGCCACAAGACGAAGGGCGTGACGGGACCGCCAAGCGTCCGGGCGTAGTCGGGGTGTGTGTGCGCGAACGAGGTGGTCAGCGGCGACACGTAGATCGGGTACCCTGCACGGTATGCAACGCTGTTATTGTCGCTGATGTTGATGTTGTCTCCATTGGTAGTGTTAGTGATATGTTGTCTCCATTGGTATTGCTACTGGTATATTGTATCCATGGGTATTGTTACTGGTATTGTCTCCATTGGTATTGTGGCCACTGATATGACCTCCATTGGTACAGGTGCTACTGATATTTGCCATTGTATTGTTAGTATTGTTATTTACATTACCTCCATTGGTACTGTAGTTACTGATACGGTGAAAGCGGCGAAGGCCCCACAAACAACAAAGGGATACCCACAAATAGGCTAGTACATTACCTTCATCGGTACTGTAGCTACAACGGTACTGTAAAGTATCGCTAATAGTACCTCGGTTGGCAGTGCAGGTACTGGCACAGAGAGAAGGACGGATGCACCACAAACAACAAAGGGAGACCCACCAATAGGCTGATCACAGGAGCTGTTGATCATGTTGCGGAGAGAGTGATGGGAACACCACAAGCAAAAAAGGAGACCTGCACCCCCTAATAGGCTGGTCACAGGAGCTGTTGATCAAGTTGTCACGGAGAGACAAAGAGAGGGACGGAAACACCACACGCAAAAAAAGGAGACCTGCACCCACCAATAGGCTGATCACAGGAGCTGTTGATCATGTTGCGAAGGGCCTGCTTAGCGTTCTGGATGCTGCCGCGCTCAGGGTTGCGGTTCCTGAAGTACACCAGCTCCTGCTGCTGCCCTGCCCACAGCCCCCGCACGCACTCTCTAGGGGGGCACGGGTTTGGTCAGGCCTTTGGTGCCATATCGGAGGCTATGGTGTGCAAAACTGACTGGTCATGCAAGGCTGCCTACGCCAGTACCATTCTGACTGCTACAAGAGTATTGTACAAGATCAACTTTCAAAAAATAGGGGACCTTTATCAGTTGCATTGTGCTACGAGGGTATTGTAGAGGTACATGATCAACTTGTCATAAAATGGCTACCTTTATCAACTTCATTCTGCAACCAGGGTATTGTAGGATTAACTTATCAAAAAAGAGGACCTTTGTCAGCTTCATTTTTTGCTACGAGGGTATTGTAGTGGTACAGGATTAAATTGTCAGAAATGATACTTTTGTCAGGTACCTGCTGCTACGCAGATGCTTACGGTGTACAAGATTAAGGTACCAACAAAATAAGTCACGCGTTGCTAGGCGAGTACTGCGTACGCAAGAACGTTTTCATGTGAAGCCATGCACTTTAGTTCACCCTAGCTAGCATGAACAGGCGCAGAGACGAAAATTTAGAGCAACTAAGCAAAAAGGAACTTGGTGATGTGTCCCCCTGTTCTCTGACAGGTAAATAACGTATTTCTTTGTTCAATGATGTAACCACAAGTTTACTAAGACCTTAACCTATTTATTGACGTATTCACTGACGTATAACATATTTACCAGTTTACTGGCACATTTACACTTTTACTGACGAGTTCCTGACATAATTAACAGTTCACTGACATATTTACCCATTCACTGTCGTATTCAACTATCGAACAACATATTCACCATTTACTGCAGTGCTACTGACAAATCCCATTCCCATCAACAGACATTACACATAAACTGGTGCGTTCCCTCATTTACCGTAGTACTGACGCATTCACCGGCCCACCGGCGTGCCATTCAGGCGGACACTCCCCTTCCTCCTCCCACCCCACACACCCCCTGAAGCGCCCACACACACACACATACATACACAGGCCCACACAAAGAAACCCATACAGAGACACCCACACACATACACCCACACATACGCACACGCACAGACGAGCCCACCTGTTCACTTTGATGACCCTGAAGAGGAGGTGCCGCTTGTTGAGCATGATGATCTTGTACTTGTCATCACCGTCGTCGAGCACGTGTCTGTGTAACGCATGGGGCCATCAGTGTGTTGTGAGCACTATGTACACTACAGTGTGTGACACCACACACACTATATGACGTGTGATGAAACCACAAAACTTATATGTATGAGGACACCACACACACCTACATGACATGTGTGATGACACAACACGCTGTTTATAAGACGTACAGCACAGTGTTCATTACATACATAAACTCAAACACTATACAACATACGTCTCAACATTCAGCACATAAACACAATTAGACAAAGCGTATAACATTACGCCTGGAAGAGCGCATAGCGCCTTTAACAAAGCACAATATACTACATAATGTAGTATAATGGGCACAATATACTACATAATGTAGTATAATATACATTATTGTCAATGCGCGCTTCAAAAGAATAGACAGCAAGTAGAGTGAAAAGTGAGAGCCCACCTCCACGCTCACTTGAGGAGCCTCACGCTCACGAAAGCGCTAGAGGAGAGGTCTTGGAGGCAAGCACAGCACCACGCTCACTACACCATCACTCCACTATAGCAACACAAGAGCATCACACTCACGCTCAATCACACCACGGGAGTAGCACGCTAACTACAGCATCCCACTCAAAAGAGCACCACAAAGAGAGAGCGCAGGCGGCTGACCTGAGGGCGAGCAGGGAGGGCTTGGAGGCGAGGACGGCAGCGCGCCAGGAGGGGTCGGACTCGTCAGCGATGATGAGGTGCTGCTTGTGCTGCTCCAGCATGGCGGCGTATAGCGGCTCGTGCTGCTCGTACTCGTCCGGCACCAGGAAGTGGTCCTGCGCATTGTGGTGTTGTGGTGTCAGTGTGCTAGCAGCACACTGACACCCGTACAACAATACGAAGGGCACACAAACACACGATTACTACACGAAGCCCCCACAATCCCCATACAAATTCTGCATGACTTTACAAAAGCCTACACACAACCACAATGACGGCCTCCACACACCCCCAGCAGGCAACACACGCCCCCCCAGCAGGCAACACACACGTCCCCTGCAGAACCCCCCCCACTCACGAGGTGGAGCTTGAGGCTCATCCTGACGGCGGGGGCAACGATGCGCCGCAGCAGCTCCATGTCTCTGAACACCCACTCGTCTCGCTCGCACGTGATCCTGTTGGGTGTAGGGAGGTTTGTTGTTGTGTGGCGTGTGTGTGGTATCTTATTTGTGTGCTGTGTGGTGAGTTATTTGCATGCTGTGTGGCGTGTGTTATTTGTGTGGTATCTTACTTGTGTGCTGTGTGGTGAGTTATTTGTGTGCTGTGTTATGAGTTGCTGTGTCATTTGTGTGCCGTGTGGTAAGTTATTTGGCCTGTGTGGTGTATCATTTGTATGCTGTGTGGTGAGTAATTTGTCTGCTGTGTGGTTGTTTGGTGTTCTATGGTAAGTTTGTCGTTTGTGACGTTGCATGGTGATGTCTAATGAAGGGCTTGTCCTTCGTGAAATATGGTGTGTCTTGTGTTAGTATTTTTAGGATTTTGTATTCATTTTTTAGTACGTTGTGTGTTTTTTAGCGCTGTGTGATGAATCCATTGTGGTGTTCTGTAGGCCATTCTACATACAGTAAGCGGTATTGCGTAGGATTTGCTGTGGTGTAGTGCAGTGCATCCTCAGTGGTGCCCTATGGGGTTTATTCTACAGGCGTGCCGTTTGTGGTGTTCCACAGAGTGTTTGTGGTAAGTTGTTCCTGTGGTGTTGTGCAGAGCGTCTAATTTTGTGTGACCAGTATACAGCTCCTACACAGCAGTGCTATAAAAGGGCACCTATGCAAGAACAGTGTGCAGCACCTGCATGGGAGTAGTAGACAGCCCCTACAAATAGCAGTACACAAACATCAATTGTGTACTTATACTGTACACACCGCAACACAACACCTGAGTGCCATTACTGTACTGTACAACAGCACTGCGCACCACCACTGCACTGCACACAGCACCAGCACTACACCGCACACAGCACAACACACCACCACTACAGCACACAGCCACAGTACCTGAAGTCCCCCTTGAAGAGAGCATGCAGGCCCAGCAGGAAGAACTCGACGTTGTCGCTGTCAGATGCCGGACCGAGAGCCCTCCGACCTGCACACACGTTACACGTTGTCAGAGTTGAGCTCCTGCTATTCTGTTGACTTAACTTCACACGTTGTCAAGGCTTAAGCTCACACTATTTCTGTTGACCTAACCTCACACTATGTAAGCATCGAGCTCATGCTATTTCTGTTGACTTAACTAGCCTCGTTTACTCCAGCCTGGGTTTACTGTCTGGTTTACTAGTTTACTTTTGCCTGGTTTACTCCCTGCCTAGTTGCCCTGCCTGGAATACACATGTCTCGTTCACACCAGCATGATGTACACCTACCTAGCCTATTTCCGCCTAGCTTACATCTGTCTGGTTCACCTCTACTGCTTTTTCTTTTAGGGGTTTTGCTTGTAAAAAGCTGCAAAATTTCTCTTGATTTTTTCCGCGTATGAAATTTTTTCCATATCAACACTTGCCGGGAGTTTGCTTGGGTGTGATTACTTCAAAAATGTGATAGACTTCACACTCCCCAAAACCTATCACAGATCTCCTGAAGCCAAGCCAACAAAACACACAAAAGACTTACAATTATCTCTGCACATGTTGATCTTTAAAAAAAACCCTTCCTTTGGCTTCGCACACTTCGTGAATATGGAGTGCCATAATAAGTAGTGCGTTCTAGAATTTCCTGACTTCTATTCACACAAAAACTAACTGATCATTTTCCTCTTTAGTTTGAACATGTTCATAGTATACCGAGACATCAAAAGTGTTCATCAAGTGAACATTTTATCGAAAAAAATGTAAGCCGGCAGACACGTTTTTGTATGGGTTCAAGACAGTTCAACCGATTGAAATTAAATTGGTACATATAATCTTTTACATTGTTTTTCATTTCTTCAAATGCCTTACACTAACGGTCATGGCGCCCCTAAGCACGAGACACATACCCAGGTGACCCTAAGTACGAGACACTCACCTAGGTGACCCTATGTACGAGACACTCACCGAGGTGACCCTAAGCACGAGACACTCACCCAGGTGACCCTAAGCACGAGACACTCACCCAGGTGACCCTAAGCACGAGACACCCAGGCGACCCTAAGCACGAGACACCCAGGTGACCCTAAGCACGAGACACTCACCAAGGACACTGAGAGCGAGACACTCACCAAGGACACTGAGAGCGAGACACTCACCAAGGACACTGAGAGCGAGACACAGCGACACCAGCACGGACTCCCGGGAGCTGTCGTACACCACAACCCCGTCAGAATAGATCCGCCTCACAGGGGACGTCGAGATGGGGGTAGCCACCCTAGGGCGGTCCGGAAGATACCTCTCGTCATGCGCGAACGTGTTCTTCCATAAATAATTCCTCTTGACCTCCCTGGTCTTCTTCTTAGCCCTGCCCTGCATGAAGTACTCCTGAGACTCGTCCTCTTGAGAGTGGGAGTCCTCTCGCTTCACGCGAGATGGGTTCGGCTTGCCGCGGGTGTATGTGTTCTTCTGAGCTGCCTTCTCAATGTTGCGCTTCTCGAGCTCCTCCCTGTGCTTCGCGAGCTGGTCCGCGTTCATGCTTCGCTCCCTGATGGCCGCCTCCTCTAACGCTTCGCGCTCGTTGATGCAGAAGTCGAGCCATGACTTGTAGGTGTCGCAGAAGCTGGCGCGCGTGATGCCGTTCTCCTTGATGTCGTAGTCCGCGTCTATCTTGGGGTGGAAGGTGGGCGCCAGGTCCGCCCAGTTCCGCTCCTTGAGGTGCTCCAGGCGCCGCACGATCGTGCCGTCCGTCAGCCAGCTGTGCAGCCGCACGTGACGGGTTACGTGGAAGATGATCGACTGAAATTAAAGGCAAGCGTCACTATATTTTTCAGGTGTAATAAATATAAGTGGATGTGTTGCCTGTAAGAGGAGAAACGTCACGATATTTTTCAGGGGTAATGAATATAAGTAAAGGATGTGTTGCCTGTCAGAGGAGACACGACACACAGAGACCACACATCACACATAGCAACACACAACACACACAGAGCCTAAACAACAACACACCCCACACACAACAGAGCAACAGCAGCAGCAGGAGCACCTTGACATAGTAGGTGATGAGTATCTTGCGAAGGTCGAACATCTGGAACATGGAGGCAGCGGAGGTGTCGGAGATGCTGTAGCCCTCAAGCACATACTTGGTGGCGGTCACCTCCCAGGCCAGCCAGCGCTGGTTGAACGCAGCGTTGCCGCTCAGCAAGTGCGGCAGCTTGCCCAGCTCGCAGCAGCAGCAACCTGCACGCCACGCTCTCTTCTTTACTTCATGCCAACTAGTTGTTTATGTTCATTGCAGGCCTGTTGTTTATTTCATGTCGACTAGTTAATATTCATTTAAGGCTTGTTGCTTATTTCATGTCACCTATTATTAATATTCATTCAAGGCCTGTCGTTTATTTCATGTCACTTATTAATATTCATTCAAGGCATGTTGTTTATTTCATGTCACCTATTTTTAATATTCATTCAAGGCCTGTAGTTTATTTCATGTCAAATATTATTAATATTCATTCAAGGCCTGTTGTTTATTTCATGTCAAATATTATTGATATTCATTGAGGGCATGTTGCTTATTTTATGTCCCAGGAGAACTGCAAGGCCCACTATTACTAATATTAATTTGATAACTCCAGTTTAGTCAACAGCGTGAGATATGAGTCATAGTATTGTGATTTTTAGGTGCTTAATGCCCAGCATGAGTTGTTATTATTATTTTTATCATAGTTCTAGTTTACCCACAGCAGCGAGAGCTTCACCTCGCACACAATAGTCTGAGGGGTACATAATAAAGATAAATAAATCAATACAGAGAGGTGTTCTGTTGTAAGATAATAAGCCTACACACCCACCTCTCCGTTTTTTTCAAGGTTTTTAGGCCGTTTTTATGGGTATTTCCTGTGTGTTAGTTCTTAGTTTCAACCCTTGCATTTATGACTCTATCATGAGGTATTTTCTGTGTGTGTTGGTTTCAAAAAGCAGCCCTTGCATTTTAGCGTCTATCATGAGGTATTTTGTTTGCGTGTTGGTTTGAAGTGCCAACCCTTGCATTTAAGGGAGGTGGGTGACCCTCACCCTACGGGAGAGCAGTACCAGAGCATCCGCAAGACTCACCCAAGTCGCCCTCAACGCCCTCAGTGATGGCCTCCACCTCCCGCTGCTGGCAGTAGGTGCCTCGGAACTCCAGGCCCCTCACCTGCACACACAACACCATTATTGGCCAAAGGGTAATTTAACGAAGTTACTGGCCACTGCAGGGTCATTACTGGCTACTGCAGGGTCATTACTGGCTACTGCAGGGTCATTACTGGCTACTGCAGGGTCATTACAGGCTACTGTAGGGTCATTACTGGCTACTGCAGGGTCATTACTGGCTACTGCAGGGTCATTACTGGCTACTGCAGGGTCATCACTGGCTACTGCAGGGTCATCACTGGCTACTGCAGGGTCATTACTGGCTACAGCAGGGTCATTACTGGCTACTGCAGGGTCATTACTGGCTACTGCAGGGTCATTACTGGCTACAGCAGGGTCATTACTGGCTACAGCAGGGTCATTACTGGCTACTGCTGGGTCATTACTGGCTACCGCAGGGTCATTACTGGCTACAGCAGGGTCATTACTGGCTACAGCAGGGTCATTACTGGCTACTGCTGGGTCATTACTGGCTACTGCAGGGTCATTACTGGCTACTGCAGGGTCATTACTGGCTACTGCAGGGTCATTACTGGCTACTGCAGGGTCATTACTGGCTACTGCAGGGTCATTACTGGCTACTGCAGGGTCATTACTGGCTACTGCAGGGTCATTACTGGCTACTGCTGGGGCATTACTGGCTACGGCAGGGTCATTACTGGCTACTGCAGGGTCATTACTGGCTACTGCAGGGTCATTACTGGCTACTGCAGGGTCATTACTGGCTACAGCAGGGTCATTACTGGCTACAGCAGGGTCATTACTGGCTACAGCAGGGTCATTACTGGCTACTGCAGGGTCATTACTGGCTACTGCAGGGTCATTACTGGCTACTGCAGGGTCATTACTGGCTACTGCAGGGTCATTACTGGCTACTGCAGGGTCATTACTGGCTACTGCAGGGTCATTACTGGCTACTGCTGGGGCATTACTGGCTACGGCAGGGTCATTACTGGCTACCGCAGGGTCGCTATTGTTGGCAGGAGTGTCATTTTTGTCATCAACATAACAGGGTGGGAAAAAATCCCCGGACACTTTTTCAACTTGAAATAAATGCTTTTGATATTTTCTGTACAAAAATTACACTAAATTATTTGCTAATGTCTTGGCTTCTACGTTTCACACTAAATATGTAGTTAAAACTTTCAGTAGTATTCTGAAAGTGTGAACGATAATGTGGTCTCCATCTATGCCTGATTTGAACCGTCTGGACTTCAGTGTTTGGTCAATGTTAAAGACTTAAATATGTGAATCATCCCACGCAACTTTCGACAATTTAAAGCCGTCGACAGTAAACCAACACATCCAACACTCTCACACCCGCACATACCTACACAACACCCAGCACACACACCCACACAACGCCCAACACACACACCCACACAACGCCCAACACACACACGCACACGCACACACCCACCCACTACACACATCCACTCGTTGCATAGCGCACCTAGAAGGTGACGCACACTCGCACACACCCACACAAACACCCACACCCACCCCCTACCTCTACACACCCAACACACACCCCCACGCGCGCAGTGCGACACACACCCAACACACATACGCCTCCGCTGCATGACGCACCTGGAAGGTGACGAGTCCGTTGGCCATCTCAATGATGTGCACGAGGCAGTTGAGGTTGTCTGACGCCAGCACGAAGCAGTCCCCCTCGCCCGCCGGCCCCCACCGACCTGAATTGCATTGCAGAAGTTAGTTTAGAGCAGAGGGTCTCAACCAGGGGTAAAAACTTATACAGTTGCGGGTTAATTATTGAAGTACCTGATAATCTATAAACTAATTCAATTGAATTTAACTTTGTATAATGAGAGAGAGAATGTGAAGAAAGTGTGTATGTTTTGTATGGGAGTATGGGTGTGAATGGAGAAATGCATCAAGCCGAGGGGGTCAATAACGGAGAACATGTTGAGAATGGCTGGTTTAGAGCCTCCCTAACCTCAACAAAGGGGATCCAAAGAGGGGTAGAGAGAATGCACCATTTAGCGTGAGGTCAAGGGAATGCAGAATTGATGCATGAGGTGTAGAGAAACAGGACGTTGAGATGGAAAGTTGTGAAACACGGTACGAGTAGAAGAAAGTAATAGCTGATGAAAAACAGGACAGCAATGTCCCTAAAAATATTTGATGGAAGCTTGCATATTCCCCCTAGGAGTGCTAATTCCTATAGATACAATAGTTGTTTCCCCTGAGCCAATAAACCGCCTGATACGTCTCTCATGCAAGCCAAAACAACTCAATAGGCGACAAATTCATCATGTAAATAATGCCTCTAAGCCTAAAAATAACTTAATTCCTCATCTAGAGAGAGATACCACAGGAGGGACGAGGTCGTACTAAGTACCTCATACCGCAAAGCCCAAAAGTGCCTCCTGAGAACCCACCCCCCCCCCCCCCCCCCCCCAGACCGAAACTACACGCGTGACAAATTCGACTCAAGCACCGAATGTCTCAGCGCTCAAAAACCCCTTCAAAAATTTCAACATTAGCGAAACTACAAGAGAGACAGGTCGTATTATGTAACTAATGCCTCAAGAAGCTCACCAAGATCGAAACTATAAGAATGATGAATTCAACATGGGTAACTAATGCCTCAAAGCACATTAACCCTATCAAAAATCTCACCAAGAACGAAACAAGACGAATAACAAATTCAACTCAAGTACCTAACGTCCAAAAACACATCCTGAGAACCCACCAAGAAAGAAACTACATGAGTGACGAATTCTACTTAGGTACCTAATGTCTCAAATCTCAAAAATCCCTCTGAAGAACTCAACAAGACAAAAACTGCAAGAGTGATGAGTTCAACTCAAGTAACTAATACTCCAAAGCACCTCCTGAGAACCCACCGAGAGCAAGGTCCCCACAAAGGGAGTGCTGCAGGGACCTGGTGAGGTGCTCATAGAAGATGGAGTTGAGGTTGTTGTCATCAGCTCCAGGGTTGTGGCTGAGCAGGGAGGACGAGAGTCGCGTGTTGCTCTGGTCCATGCGCTTTGTGTTGTAGTCTCGCTCCCAGAACTTGACGGGCCTCACGTAGCTGGTGACGAAGATGGCAGAGCCAAGGATAGGGTTCAGCGGGGTGGAGAAGGCGGCCGATACAGCAGCCTGCAAGAACAGCATTGCCGAGTGGGGCACGCTGAAGGGCTGGGCAAAGGCATGAAATGCAGACCCCCACGTGATCTGCCAGGGGGCTATGTACGTCACTATAAACTTGAACTTCAGGAGGAAATCGTAGCCTTTCCGGAAAATGATGGCCATGAAGAAGTAGTCCACGAGGAACGTTTCAGATCGTCCACGCATGTCGTAGTCGAAGAGCAGTTTAGTGAATGCCAAAATGAGGAAGTGAGAAGGAGGGTAAGAGTATGAGTATCGCAGGCATTTGAGACCACACACCACGACCATGAGCGCACCAACGGTCGGATGCTTCTTGGCTATTTGTGGACCATCTAAGGTCACTGCACAAATGAGGATGGCAGGGTACAGCAAGTTCTTTTCAATGGCACAGAGCCACACATAGAGTTTTTCAAACCACATGAGCATGGCCGAGTCGTAGACTTCGTAGCTGCCGTACTCTCGCTGCATGCAAACAGGCTTGGCGATGCAAAGCCAGGGCTGCTGTTTGCGCAGGTGTGGGATGATGTAGTGCAAGATGAAGCCGAGCACCACAGCGGGCACCCACATCACGAGCGGGTGGACATGCATCAACAACTGCTGCAGGGTGGACGTGGACACCAGGGTGAACACAATGGCAGCCAGCAGACTGCACGCGAGGGCGTCGTGCATGAGACGAGCAAGGACGGTAGAGCGCATCTTAGAAGGCAAGGGATCGCTTTCCTCCACGGGTACCTTGGCAGTGAGCTTCGACAGCACGGCATCAGGGTCCTCTTCTATGACTTGGGAAGTGAAGGTCTGGCGAAGGTTCACAACCTGAGCGGTTTCGTTATCGTTGGTGCCTGGCGGGGCAGGAGATGGAGAAGGATCCTTTGGTGGAGCAGCGGTTGTTGCTGTTGTTGTTGAGGGTTGCTGGGTCTTGACACTGGATGGAGCATCAGCGATGAAATGTTCCTTGACGAGCTGCCACAACGTGGAGTAGTCGGAGCTGCTTCTGCTGAGATGGTAGCCAATGGCAAGCAGGAGGCAGCAAAACACAGAGTACAGGACGAGCTGTCCACTGTCTGGAGGTCTGTCTACAGAGTCACCGTAGTCGATTGCAGAGGTTCCATTTTGCGTTTTGCCACCCCCGGTGGGGTACAGCCCCCCATACGCAAACCCCACCAGGAGCATCACAGCCACAAGGCTGCGCGTGACACAATACAGCGCACACGCGAGACTAGTTGTGGCATTACCGCCAAAAACATGCATGTCGACTTGCTCCAAGAAATACATAGTGAACGTGTTGATCTGTGGCAGCAGCCCCAGACTGAACAAAAGGGGGAAGAACAGCAAGAACAACATGAAGAACTCTTTGGACTTTTCCACCACAGCTGAACTGAAGAGGTTGACACCATACAGCTCAAAGCTCGGCACGGAAGACTCAGGGTCTGAGGAGAGAGAGTGGAGCAGCAAGACGAGGCTGCTGCACAAGATGAAGTAGACGGGCCGGCTGAAGCGGATGATGTGATTGTAGCCGTGCACAGGCGACGCAGCGTCCGGCTGCACGCTCTTGAATAAGGAGTACTGGCAGCTTGCCATCACTATACAAAATATAAGGACTTCTAGCTCTTTATAAATACACAAGTGAAGAATACAACAACCTAAAATACCAACAGTGAGAATGAGCAATACTGTGAAGATGGTCTCCAGTATAGACAAGTTTTTGTCCAGGAGAGCCAACAGAGTTAGCCTATCTAGAGCAACCTTGACGTACTTTCTGGGTCCAATACGGAGATTGTGATAGTGCTTGTAATTTGTGGGCTTACTGATCATGGAGTAGGGAACGTACGGGGCAGGACACGCTTCTTCAGCAGTCTCATCAATGTAGCAAATGGAGTTATTGATGCAGGTCAGCTGTGAATTGGACGAGGAACCCAAAGGTACAGACACGGTGTTGCTGCCGGTCGCAACAGGATCACGACTGGCCGAGTGTTCGGAGGTCCCAGAAATGACCTGGCGACCGCCAGTCAAGTGGCTCACATTGAAGCGGTACGGGGATGACAAGGGCATCAGAGGTAGCTCAGCGCTGCGCCCAAAGACCGGCGCTCTGGGACGTGACAGGGAATCCCCTTCATCTAGACTGCCCCGAAACAAAGGATGGTTGCCGTGCAACACATACCTGCTCGCGCCAGACGAGCTTTCTTCTTCTGACCGCTTGCTGGTGTCCGTGCTATTGCTCACAGTGCCGTCTGAGGCGCTGGAGCTCTCCGGTCCGTCTGGAGCACTCAAAGGAACGGTCGTGCGTACTCTTCTTCCTCGGGGTCGCGCAGGGTTGTGGGGGCACTCCCCGTTGCCATCGGCTTTTGGGTCCAACACTAAAGTGAGCCCTGACCCTGATGACGTAGAGGAACTTTCCAAAGACACGCCTCTCTGACATACCCCCGCCAAGTCGACTTTGGCGCTCCGTCGCTTGAGGCCTCTGGAGTCGTGCGATGTTGTTGCTTGGTCTGAGTGACGGTCACAAGCCGCAGCACTGCTGGGGGTTGCTGAAAAGCCTGTTTCGTCAGCTGAAGAAGGAGACTCCAAGTGTCCACCACTGTCGCTCAGGTCAAATGCATGGCCTGTTGCAATGTCGTCCTGCAATGCACCACGAATCAACACTATATAATAAAACGCCAGGTGTCTTTTGAATTTATAAATTAAAATTCATGTAATTTTTAAGCGTAATTTTTCCAATGGTATTACAATGGGAATCTCATTGCACACGTTAAATTGGTTGGTCCGTCTCTCTGTGACGCTCATAAGGATGCTTACTGACCATATCTGTGATGAGTTTCACCAGTGTAAAGTACAAGAATGTTTTGAGTGCAGGTACCATTAAGATGGATATATTTGTTAGTCATACACACCTGGAAAATTTATCAAAAAAAAATATAAAACCCTGTCACATTTGACAGGTCGTGAACACTACTACAAAATAAAAAGACTTCTAGCTCTTCATCAATACACAAGTGACGAATGCAAGGACCTTAAAATACCAACAGTGAGAATGAGTGAAAGTGCTATAGATAGATGAAGGGAGTTTACTTCAGTAGCAAAAACCATTGATCGTGAAGGTTCTGAAAGCATTAGATGAAGTTGAACCTTTGATGAAGGTAGGAAAACTTGAATGAATGCTAACAAATGAGTTTCTAAGTTCATGAAGTAATACAGGACAAATTTCAAGTGAAATTTTAAAAAGTGCGCCTAATTCTACAAGTTCTCATTTGAATGCCATCATGACTTGCATAGTTGAATCAATCCAAAGGTGAGAGTCACTTCAAAATATGTAAAATAAAAGCATTTCCACAAAAATTCCAGGAACTTTTTTGTGCATTAATAGTAGCGCAACAGGGCTTTTTGCCCAACATTTGAGTAATGAGTTGAACATTAGAAAGCCATTCCTATTATAAATAAAAGTGCCAAGATACACGTCTCAAATCTCATTGTTTATTTAGGAAAGTCAATGATAATGACCCTGGAGGTCGAAACGTTCCAGAAATTTTTATTCATTGACTTTCATAAATAAACAATGATATTTCAAACGTGTATCTTAGCACTTATATCTATAATTCGAATCTGCAGAAAGCAAACCAATCATATATATCCAAAGCCATTCCTGAAATGGAAATGGGTTTGGGGCAAATGAGCGTTGCTGTAATCTCACTGTGTTGAGAGCAATACATACTATTGGGTTTGCAATTTTTTCAACGTACACAGGCAGGGAGTTTTCATTGCGACGTTTTAATTGAGACTGATTTCATTGCTGCAGATCGTTACTTCGAGTTTAGACTGATCACGACTTTTTCTTAAAAACCTAACATGACATCCATTCAGACAGATTGTGTCACAATGAGTAAATTTATGAATTCAGCATTATTTCATCTTGAAAATAGGCTTAGATCAAGTTCACATCATATTAACTGACAAACCCTTTTGATTCTGATCACAGTATATGAACAGACGAAAGCTTTTGATTCTTTTCACCACATAACAGACGAAACCTTTTGATTTTGTTCACCACATATCAACAGACAAAACCTTTTGATTCCATTCACACATTATCAACAGAAAAAACTTTTGGATTCACTTTACACAACATCAACAGACGAAACCTTTTAATTCAGTGCATACCCATCAACCAGACCAGGTTTACAAATTATTTCATTCTAACCCTGAAAAACTCAGACCTGCTCTTCCAAGGCAACCTGCGACTTTTCGGAGTCGCCTGAGTAGGGCGAGAGTTGACCCCCTGCCCTCTCCCCGGAGCCGCTGGAGGGACTTCCATCGTACTTCCGCCTGCGGATAGCAGGCTTCCGGTGCAGCTTTCCGCTGCTGTCCTTCCCAGCCGTGCTGCTCTCTGGCAGTGACGCACCAACTCGTGGTATGACGCTAGCTGTACCATCTTGGGGCGTTGTGACACTAGCTTGTGGTGCTGGTGTGATGGTAGCTGATGCACCATCTGGTGTTGGTGTGATGCTAGCTGATGCACTGTCCTGTGGTGCAGGTGTGACACTCGCTGTGTTGTCAGTCTGTGTCTCATTTTTTGGCAGAGTCTCTGATGCACTATCTTGTGGTGCTACTGTGTTTCTAGCTGGCGCACCATCTTGTGCTGGTGTGACACTCGCTGATGCACCATCTTGTGCTAGTGTGACACTCGCTGATGCACCATCTTGTGCTAGTGTGACACTCGCTAATACACCATCTTGTGCTGGTGTGATGCTACCTGATACACCATCTTGGGGTGTTGGTGTACCACTAGCTGATGCATCATCTTGTAGTGCTGGTGTAACACTTGCTGTGTCTGTTTGCGTCTCATTTTTTGGCAGAGTTTTCCGAGCTGATGACTTGTTGCTTGGAGACCTGCTAGACATCTTTTGACTTGTCACATTAGTGGGTGATGACCTGCTGCCAGGGGACTTGCTAGGTGATGACTTGCAGCGCTGCTTGTGACGTGCTGGAGATCTGTTGGGCAATGAGGAGTGCTGGGATGGCCACTGCGGTGATCCAATTGGAGAAGATCTTTCAGGAGATGACTTACCAGACCTGGATCTAATGGGAGGTAGCCCCCAATACCTGCGATAAGTTGACAATGCTTGCATTATCTCAGGTGGTAACGTGCGCAACATCTCAGAGGAACGGTCTCTCAACGAAGACACAATGGAGTTACCTTGGCCTGCCAGCTGCTTATCAAGGCACACCAGCACCAACAAGTTCTTGACGTCAGATAAACCTAACATTGGATTCTTCCTGACCATGTCCAGGATGGCATCAATGTTATCACTGTGGCCATCCACTTGATCCGACTTAGCAGCAGCGGGCGTGTCAGAAGTACTTCCATCTGCTGCATTTCTGTCTCGTTTCTTAGGTATAGCGCCTTGCTGTGGCCTGCACTCCGCATTAGGAGCTAAGTTGTGGAGGGATTCACGTGACGACGACACGCTCCCTTCTGGAGCATTTCCTTCTCCATCAACAGATGCAGCTCGCTCGTCAAAAGCATCAAAATCAGCAGGCAATGGTAAATTTTCAGCAATATTAGAAAGCTGGGATGCTTGGGTGGCCCTGTGCGCCAAGTCCCGCAACCGCGACAGCCAAACTTCCCCGGCGTCTTGCTGTGCAAACCTCACGAGACGTTCTTGCTGGACATTTCCTCCCTTCTTACTTTCAGTATTGCATTTATGAGCATCCTTGTCCTTCTCAACAGCAGCAGCAGTGCACCCATCACTGATGTCTGTGGCAGCACCTCCATCGCTGGATAAAGCGCAGTTACTACGGCCATCAAGTGCACAACTCTCACTATCCTCATGACCCATTACACACGTTTGCTTGAGAGACGAGTCCTCTGCCTCAGCATCACAAGACCTAGTTACATCCCCAGACTCAGAGGAACCTCCTGAAGGAGTGGAAGCACCACTCCCGGTGGAGTCCTTGAGCCAGGGCAGAGTGACGGCCGCCTCCTGCAGGATGCTGAGGACGCTCGGAGAGGCGCCCTCTGCAGTGCTGCCGGCCCCCAGGGTCATGAGGCAGAGCTTGGGGCAGCGCTTGACTTCGTGCATCCACAGCTGCTGGGGCCTGCACGCCTCGTTCACGGCCTCCACTAGCCGCACCTCGCTATAGCAGTACTGGCACTCGCTCTCGCTCCGCCTGCACACCCACACGGAAGGTGAAGAAATGATGGACATGAGTGGAGGAAAGATAGACATGAGTGGAGGAAAGAGAAGAACGATAGACATGAGTGGAGGAAAGAGAAGAAAGAAATGAAATGAAAGAAATGAAAGGTGATATAAAGATAGACATAAATGAAGGAAAGATAGACATGAGTTGAGGAAATGTAAGCATAAGTGAGGGAAAGATAGACTTGACTGAGGGTCAGATAAACATAAGTGAGAGACTCTAAAAACTATTGCATGGGCCCTACTGTCATAATTTATTATTCTTTACTACTGATCTAAATTGCTATCTACGACTTCCATTGTGCTAAAATATTTCAAAATTGCCCACTTCGACGTTCAAACGAGGGCGACTCACAACTCAATGCAAAAATAACGAAGAAGGTAATTCAGGTACGTTCTAGATGGCAAATGTGTAACTTTTTACAATCTTCCTAATGTTAAAACACAGAAAATAGGCTCAGGTTTGGGCAGGTTAGATAAGGTTGGGTTAATTTAGGCAAAGATAAAACAGGTTCGGTTAAAATAAGATGGGTTAAAAAAGGAAAGTTAAATTTTGAATAACTAAAAGGGAAGGCTCAAGAAAACACTTTGATTATGAACAGGAACAAATCTTTACACACAAAACACATCAGTCCAAACTCTTGCCAGCACTGAAAGCCCAGTTGGTCTAAAATAGACTCATTCCAATCAATTTTATTCTATAGTTTTTTTGCTTGAAATTTTAAAACAAAATTTCAGTACACAAGAAACTAACTAAAATTCTTGCATAAATTCAAATTTTATGTTCAATACCCTTTACAGACTATTCATTTTTCAAGTAAAGGTTAGGTTATGTATACATTTTTCATTTATTTTTACCTTAATAAACACCCAACCAAAAATTACATTTACAATTAACTAAAATAACTACATTAACACCCAACCAAAACAACTACATTTACACACAACCAAAATGACTACATTTACACCTAACCAAAACGACTATATTTACACCCAACCAAAACAATGTTGAAGAGTCAAATCAACATCCATTCTCAAGCCCAAGACCACTGGTGACGAATGGAGACTGTCCAGAACAAGTGCCACAAGACCTCGCAAGACAGTGGCCAGGAGGCTAACATTGAGGCCAGGAGGCTAACGTAGAGGCCAGGAGGCTAACGTAGAGGCCAGGGGGCTAATGTAAAGGCCAGGGGGCTAACGTTGAGGCCAGGGGGCTAACGTAGAGGCCAGGAGGCTAACGTAGAGGCCAGGGGGCTAATGTAAAGGCCAGGGGGCTAACGTAGAGGCCAGGGGGCTAACGTAGAGGCCAGGGGGCTAACGTAGAGGCCAGGGGGCTAACGTAGAGGCCAGGGGGCTAACGTAGAGGCCAGGGGGCTAACGTAGAGGCCAGGGGGCTAACGTAGAGGCCAGGGGGCTAACGTAGAGGCCAGGGGGCTAACGTAGAGGCCAGGGGGCTAACGTAAAGGCCAGGGGGCTAACGTAGAGGCCAGGGGGCTAACGTAGAGGCCAGGGGGCTAACGTAGAGGCCAGGGGGCTAACGTAGAGGCCAGGGGGCTAACGTAGAGGCCAGGGGGCTAACGTAGAGGCCAGGGGGCTAACGTAGAGGCCAGGGGGCTAACGTAGAGGCCAGGGGGCTAACGTAGAGGCCAGGGGGCTAACGTAGAGGCCAAGGGGCTACCGTAAAGAGGAGCCCCGTAAGTTAATGCATGCTGCACTTACTCGAGGGGCGTGGCGGGCCGGTCTCCCCTGAAGCCAAGCATCCTCTCGAACTCGCGGGGGTCCTGCAGTGAAGGCAGGGCCTGGTCAGTTAGGGGTGTGGTGAGGGGATGTGGTGGGGGTGAAATGCATTCAGGTCAGCGGAATGGTGAGAAAGCAAGTATGTGAGATTGGTGAGGAGAATAATGAGAAAGTAAATGAGTGAGATTGGTGAGAATAACAATAAGAAGAAGGTAAATGAGTGAGATTGGTGAGAATAACAATAAGAAGAAGGTAAATGAGTAAGATTAGTGAGAGAAATGTTAGGAAAGCAGGGAAAGAAAGAAAAATTAAGTGAATAGTAGAATTAGCAAAAAGAAAAAGATGAGATAAGGGAAAAATGCAGAGGAGAAAAATGAAGAACGGAAAATGAAAAAGAGAAAAATGAAAAAAGAAAACAAATGAAAAAGAAAACAAATGAAAAGGAAAAACATGAAAAAGGAAAAACATGAAAAAGGAAAAACATGAAAAAGGAAAACATGAAAAAGGAAAAACATGAAAAAGGAAAAACATGAAAAAGGAAAAACATGAAAAAGGAAAAACATGAAAAAGGAAAAACATGAAAAAGGAAAAACATGAAAAAGGAAAAACAAGAAAAAGGAAAAACATGAAAAAGAAAAAACATGAAAAAGGAAAAACATGAAAAAGGAAAAACATGAAAAAGGAAAAACATGAAAAAGGAAAAACATGAAAAAGGAAAAATGAAAAAGGGAAAAATGAAAAAGGGAAAAATAAAACGGTGAACAGTGAAAAAGGAGAAAAGATAAAGAGAGGGAAAAAGAGATGAGAGAAAAAAAGAGAAGAAAAAGATTGGAAGAAAAATAGGATAAAAAAGGATAAGGATGAGACAAATGGGCAAAAAGGTAAATGAGAGAAAAATAAAAAAACAAATATGCAGGAAAAAGATTAGTAGTAAAGATGAAAGAATGGCAAGATAAAAATAAGTAGGGAAGGATAAGTAAGAAAAGAAAAAATAAGTAAGGAGATAAAGGCAAGAAGGGAAAAATTAAAATGAGAAAAAGAAGTGAGGGAAGGAAGATATGGTGAGAAAATGGTGAGGGGAAAAAAGGGAAGGAAAATGAAAATTAGGTGAAGACAGAGAAGCTATGGGAAAAGAAAAGAAAACGCTGAGAAAAAAACGGAGTGCAGCAGTAGAAATTAAGAGTGGAAAGTGGAGACTAAAAACAGGAAAATATAGAAAAAAATCGATGAAAAGCAAACAAAGGAAAAAGTGAATAGAAAGTGTGCTGAAGAAATGAGGGAATTGCAGGCTGCGAGGGACAGGAGTATAGCAGCTGGTATGACAGGCAATCGGAATAGCAGGTAGAAGGAACAGAAGATAGTACAGCAGGTAGTAGGAGGAAGTATAGCATATAACAGGAATTGGACGAGGGGGGCTGGGTGTAGATGTGTGGAGGCAGCTGATATTGCTAGAAGAATGGTGTCTCCAATATATAAGACATAAAGCACACCATGGGGCATGACGCACACACCATGGGGCATGAGGCACACCATGGGGCATGAGGCACACCATGGGGCATGAGGCACACCATGGGGCATGAGGCACACCATGGGGCATGAGGCACACACCATGGGATATGAGGCACACCATGGGGCATGAGGCACACACCATGGGGCATGAGGCACACCATGGGGCATGAGGCACACCATGGGGCATGAGGCACACCATGGGGCATGAGGCACACCATGGGGCATGAGGCACACCATGGGATATGAGGCACACCATGGGGCGTGAGGCCCACACCATGGGAAATGAGGCACACACCATGGGGCATAAGGCACACCATGGAGCATGAGGCCCATACCATGGGGCATGAGGCCCATACCATGGGATATGAGGCACACCAAGGGGCATGAGGCACACCATGGGGCATGAGGCCCACACCATGGGATATGAGGCACACACCATGGGGCATGAGGCACACACCATGGGGCATGAGGCACACACCATGGGGCATGAGGCACACACCATGGGACATGAGGCACACCATGGGGCATGAGGCACACACCATGGGGCATGAGGCACACACCATGGGACATGAGGCACACACCATGGGGCATGAGGCACACACCATGGGACATGAGGCACACACCATGGGGCATGAGGCACACACCATGGGGCATGAGGCACACACCATGGGACATGAGGCACACCATGGAGCATGAGGCACACACCTGAGCAGAGCTGGTTCCACCACCAGGTCTTGGAGGGAAGCTTTGCTCTGCGCCTGATTCGCTGACGTATTCTGCAAGGAAATTATTGTGATAAATATAGGGATACCTTTATGGCAAAAAGGAGATGCTAACTTTTATACTGGAAATTACTTATCTCCCTAAGTGAATTTTAAGGACACAAACAAACCTCCTCCAAATTAGAAACAAATCTATCAATCAGGATTATTTTAACACAAAACACCACTCACTGTGCTCTGCCAAAGCATCAGGTATGCTAGAGTGTGCTGCCGTACAGGCTGTGTCAGTGACGGTGGCATCACTCCTACTGGTAGCAGTGGTGTACGTCAGCACACTCTCACAGGCGCCCAACACGTCTGTGCTGCTGGGCCTTGTGTCAGAACTAGAGGTGGTGCACGTCCAGCTGCTGTTGCTGGGCCTCGTGTCACAGCTGCTCGTGGTGTGCGTGAGGCTGTTGCTGCTGGACACGGAGTTGGTGGACAACAGAGACGGGAGCGCTGTGCTGCTGCTGGAGGTGGTTGCTGTGACCACAGCGGACACATAGTCTGAGCTGTGGATGACGCACGTGCCTGGAGTGTCTTCGTAGGATTGGGCCCCTGCGTTGCCTGAACTTGACATCACTGGCAGCTCCACGGCCTCCACAGACCTGACGGTTTTTCCCCAATTAATGCTCTTGAATTACCCTTTTTGATTAGAAGTTTTTTTAATACAGAAAATAACTAGTTTTAGTCACAAAAAAAAAGAGTAAAATTTAAGGTGAAAAAACGGTGTTTTGTATCTTGCTAGGATGCAAATTTTCCAAAAACATGAGATAAAAGTCAAACTTACCAAGCAATATCAATGTGAAATTAGGAATATTTATTTCCACTTACTAGGTCGAATAAATCTCATTCTTTAACATAACCTACTCAATGAGACAGAAAAACATCAGGAGTGCGAGCACCATAGCACAAATTTTCTGTTTGTATTAAAAAACTGTTCACCAGATATTTAAATGGTACCATAGTCTACATTGAGGGTCAGATACTGTAAAACTGGCATAGGTTCAATAATTACTAGTGTTTATGGCTAATAATCCTGACCAAAGCATATTGACATCATAAAATCCAGCATAAGGAAGGCTTTTTTGAATATTATTCCATCAATTGATGCACCTCTTATTTTGGTTGAAGAGGTAACCTAATAAATAAACTAAGAAGAAAGTCACTAGCACAACAGGCAGGCAGACCCACCTGAAGCGGCTGAATATGTCATCACGATGGCCACGTGAGAGACGCTGGCCCACAGAAGACAGCCTCCTGGAAGAGAAGCTTGAATGTGGTGCAAAGGAACCAGCGGTATTTCCATGGGACGAGTGGGTGGAGTCTTCTTCCACGTGGCACTGAGCCGTGTCAAAGAGGTGGTGCAGGACGTAGTTCACCGTCTTGATGAGAGCGCTCACCACAAGCAGCAGGGTCAGGTGCAGTGCCCATCCCAACCACCACCCTATACCACTCTGTTTGAGGAAAAATAGTTCAAGTAAAAATGGTTCAAGTAAGAACTGCTCAAGGAAAAATAGTTCAAGCAAAATTTTCAAGTAAAAATACAACCATAACATAAAGGGGTACTCAATATGACTGTATCAAAATATCAACTAAAAGACAAATAATAAATACCCAAATAATGAAACACCACGCAATACTACTTTTTTGCAGAACAAAATAACCACCACTTCAAATGAGTAACTACCAAAATGAAGAATTTTACAAATAGAAAATAACTCATAAGAAAAAACCATCATCAATTCAAAATAACTACCCAAATAAAAACTAATTATCACCCAGAAGAATAAATACTCATCAGAAGAGAACACTAACAAGCAAGAAAAATAAACAAACACCCAAAGGAATGAAAAATGAGAAACAAAAATAAACAACCTCCAACCACCCTTGCAATAACTTTTCAAAATACAACAAATTTTCTAAACAACAACATGGACATCAAGGCACAAAGCATCCAGTCTGTCATATTAAGATTGAAACGTCAAAACTTCGTTGTGTATCCTGTCTCCCGGCATTTAGGATAGATGTACAAAGCAATCTGTATTTTCAATGTTAATATTAATTTTGCTTTTATTTGCATGACAGTCATTGACTCACCAAATATATGGAGAAAGGAGCACAGGCCAGGTAGAGCCACATGTAGAGGTGGAAGGTGTTGCAAAACATGGTTTTGCCAGGGTCAAAAAACCAGCCACCTGTGAGGGATGCCCACACTCCCTGCCTCAAGATCTCCATGCTTTGCGATCCCATCATCTCCAAAACTACAAATATTTTCCAAGGAATAACCTAAAAAAGCACCAAAGTGTGCAGCCTAGAAACTGTAGTCTTATTATTACATAATAATTTAGTAAGATTCACTGGGTTTTGAAAAAATTAGACAAAGTCATTGTAATAGCACCTGAAATGTAGAAATGATACTTAGAAGAGAATTTAATTTTGGCGTTAATTACAATGACCGACTGATTGAGCTGCATAGATGGTAAAATAAATTGGTGAGAAATTTCAGCTTATAGAGGTCTAGTCAAACAATTCAATAAGTAATGGTCAACACTGCATATTTCTTTTTTCCACAATTATTCATATATTTTAAGACATTTCAACTTACTTGGCAGGCGATCTTACACTTCATACATAGAGGTCATGCATAACTTAACACGTTACTGCCACGGGTTAAACTTAAGTTCAATATTCAACTCAAATTTAAAGTCAATTATAGAGAGCAATTTCAAAAAAGTAAAGATTAACTGGATTGTGGCTTCATTTAGCTTTGACAAGGTATTTATGAAAACTGAGTTTGTGACTACTGGTTGGTCAGCAGTATTATAAAAATTCCCTCCGTGTACCACCAGTGGCTTACAATGGCAGTTAAGATGTTAATTTTTTCCTCAAAGTTTATTCTGCTTTGGCCTATTTTGTCTGGTAGGAACTTTGTGGCCCACAGTTTTCACATATGAAGCAATACAAGGTTACATTTTGTTGCTGTGAAGTTACACAGCCCTTCAGTTCCACTAAAAAACAGCCTATAAAGTTGCTCCTCCATTTTTGGATTCTACTCTTTTGCAGGGCTGTAGTCAGAGAACAAAATAAACGTATTAGCTGAATTTAAATAGATTTGTATGAATTTTGTTGAAAAATAAATAATTCCATCTAATTCAAAGACTAGCAGCTTAGAACGTTAATTTAAATAAATTATTAACATGTTTTGCATCACTTTTTTATGAGATTCAGAGTGTTTTGATCATTATCTGAAAGTTATGGCAAGTGTTGACTGCAATTAGATCACTGTTAGAATGAGACAAGACATCTAGTATTTAACATCTTTTGAGTTTTTTACCACTTTAAGTGCTGTTTGTTATTGTTCTCTTGAACATTTTTGCCACCCTCTGTTTTTCTTCAACTGCCTATAACTTTTAACAAGTTATACATTTCAAAATGATCACATATATTGGCATTTTAAGAATTTATCAAAACTGAGCAAATCTTCAACTAATATTACAAGTAATATTCATTATTCACACATATCTGGTATGAAATTTATCTTAATAATTTGAATAATATCCATGTAATATTACCTAACCACAATCCTACTCATTCCTCATCAATAAATTATTCATTCATGAATACTCAAAAATAATCCTTACAATATAAAATACACTACACAGGCCATACATGTACATTTTAACAATTGCATTGAAGATATAATTGATCCATAATGCAATGAATTTTAATCATCTTGGACCAAATTTAAGAAAGAACAAAAAACATAACATATGATTGAAAAAATTACTATAAGAAATTTAAACATTACTATACATAGTTAAGTATCCATAAATTAGCTACAAATACCATAAATTAGCTACAAACACCATAAATTTCTATGAATTACTCATCATATGAATTTATAAGTTAGAATTGTTCAAAATTTGATATACAATGCACAAGGTTTGTATGCATCGAGTTTTTAAGATAATTTTATACAGAAGCAGGAAGCTCAGAGACCCATCTTGTACATACATATGTATATTAGAGTAAATTGAAGACTGCAACAAATACCTAGGATGCTGTCAACTCTTGCTTATAATTTCAACAAAAGATTAGTCTATTTTCTTAAGAAATTTCTAGAGAAAAGCTTGTCTTTATGTCCAATTTCATCCTTAATTTTTCTTTCTGTTCATTTATTCATGTATCAAAGATACAATGTTACCACTTAGCAGACTTAACTAAAAGCTTACATCTACTGTAAGCCATCATACCCATTTCTTAACATTAATACTTCTTTCCTCATTTGGTTTGGCATGAAAACTACTAACACTATATAATAATTTTTTGCTTGTGAATTCTTTTGTATCTTAAACATCTCAAACTATCGCAAATCTTGAAATAAAAAATTCTGTTTACCAAAAGTTACATAAAGTTTGATTTAAGGGGAACATCACGTTTGTTGTATGGGAACTAGATCAATGAAATTTGGCATACGTATGTATTTATGATAGGGCTACAGATGCGTCTAATAAACTTTTTTCTATTTTAGAACTAATCACTGAGATAATAGGGAAAATTTGGTCAAGAAATAGGGTAATTTCAAAAGCTATCTCCTCCGAAAGTTATTATCGTAGAGAAATGATTTAGGTGTTATTGAATTCGCAGAGAGTTGTTGCATAGCTGAACGGAAAATGCATTCAAGATTCGTGAAAGTTCACTTTTTATGACATACTCCTCGACATACTTCTCCTCTTCCAGCCTTCGGTTCTCCCTCTTACAGAACAAAGAACGTTGTGTAGCTTTGCTAGATTGTGAACTAAGGAGTTCTGTGTCGAATAGACCAACACAACATAATCCAGATATTTCTGGTTAATGCGGTGACTGTCTGATGCTACCAGCTACATTCAAATCAACCCCCTTCTCCTTTTGTTTCGCCTCTCACAAAGCACAGAACGTTCTGAACCTTTGCCAGCTTGTAAAATAAGAACTTCTGTATTGAATAGAGCAATAAAAACCACAAAATAGAACTTTTAGGGGCGTGGCACATGCCCTTACTGGTCAGCGCTGGCTGCTGATTGGACCCCTCCCCCCTTCTCAAACCAATTTCACTCACAATGCTCAGATCGTTCTGCAAATTTAACAGCAGGTGAAGTAAGCATATTTCTGATGATTAAAGTAATAAAACAAAAAAAACACGAATTTCAGAATTCTGGGTAGACGTTCCCCTTAACTTTTAACACTTGTAGCAATGCCATCAAACTTACAGTCTAGCATTTTTTGGGTCAATATGCAGTTTAATGTGCTCACAGAAAAAAAATTCTGTTCCAAAGAATCACTGAAGAAACAAATTTAAAAATGTTTTACATGAATGACATTCTGCTTGCTGAAACATTATTTTTGAGCTATTCAACTTTGAAACTTTTGAGTTCCATAGCAGTTCGAGTCAGTTGCGCACTTAAGCTGGAGCTGTTAGAGTACGTTTGGGTACTTTGTAATTTATTAGCCAACCCCGCAGAGCCTGAACCCACTTCTAGGATGTTTTAGTTAATAACACAATAAAGGTTATTACCCAAAAATGTGAGCGGGACTGGAATCATGAATACTTAAATCTACAGTATTCACTCCTATGGTTTTGCTAATGTTCTACGGTGGCTGCCATATTGAAACTGATGTCAACTGCATACCGATTTCAGTATTCACTAACCCAGTCCTGCAAATATTTTTGGGTGATAACCTTTATTGTGTTATTAACTAAAACATCCTAGAAGTGGGTTCAGGCTTTGGAGGCTCCGGGGAGTCGGTTAATAACAAATTACAATATATGTTGCAAAAAAAACTTTTCCCATGCTCCGTGCAGTCGCGACACTGTTGGACCACGCTCTGCTTTTGCGCAGGAAACCTATTTCATGAGCGCCATTCCTATAACTTCAGAGTTAATAAACTCAAATATAACGCATCAGCGAGCAGAATTTCACTCCTATACAATGTCTTTAAATGTGCTCCTTTAGTGAATTTTTGGAACAGAATTTTTAGATTCTGTGAGTGCATCAAACTGCATATTGACCTATCTTTTATGTACTTCCAATGGGTACAGCTTTTGGAATACTAAAAATGCTACTAACCAATATAGTCTTAAATAATTTGCATCACTGCTTTCCAGAACATGTTGATCAGATTGTCAAAAAACACAAAGCTAACACTTCTACTGTACACAGAACTCAAGCAATTTAGAATGAATCATCCCCCTTATCTAAAAGAAGTAGCAAATTACTCTATATTTTAAGCCTTTAATGTTGATTTGTGTCCTCATTCTACATCAATGTTATGCTTTATGCAAGAAAAACTTAGCTATACATATAAAAAAGTGGTATATGTTGAGGATTAACCAGAAATTGATTTTCCATTTTTTGAATCCTAAACATAGTTAATTAGATCAAAATAAAAAAGTTTTCTTCTATGCAAGTTCTGTCGTAAATGAGTATTTTACGAATTATAGCGGTAGTTTTAGTTTCGTCTTTGACAACGAATGCACTCAGATAAACAGCTACTCATTGATTTTTTAATTTTTGTTGCTTGAATCATGGTAATAACATTGAAATAAACTACTTTTCTTCTATAAATTTTTGCCTCAAATGAATATTTTATGAGCGTGGTAGGGTTAGTTTCGTCTTTGATTACGAGCGCGCTGGAAGCAAGACGGTCAATATGAAGCGTGATGCAATCAGAGGAAATGGGAATTTTATTCCCAAGAATCACTAAAAGAACCCATTTAAGAACGTTTTACACAAATGACATTTTGCTCTCTGATGCGTTATTTTAGAATTATTCAGCTTTGAAGTTATAGGTAAAATCGCTTTCCCGCGCAAAATGTGAAACAAAGAGTACAACAAGGTTGAGTCCGGAAAGGCAAAGTTCGGATCATGAGGTGTTAAAGTTTTCGCCAGAACTTCGCAGAATAAAAAATATGATAGAAATTTTTAATAAAAAAATAAGAAATATTGTTATCAGTTAATAACACAAAAAAGTTACCATACTATTTCTTGTACTTGCTGCTTTTGACGTTTTTTTAGTCGTCATTATTATGTCGTCACCTTCAAAGTCAGCTCATAGATGGCGCCACCCGGTACCATTACCTTTACAGTCACCTCATAGATGGCGCCACCCGGTACGGCCGCCGCCATCATGGAGCAGATGTAAACACAATAATTAACATGACCTTAATGGGTTGCTTTCAACCTTTATTTATAATTTTCACAAGAAGAACTGTGGCTTCCCTTCATGACCCAACCTCTTTACGTTTGTAATAGGGGGTTAGCTTCCGTTATTAATTAAATTCACCTTCCTTTGGCGTGTGGAAGCCAACTTCATAGTCGATTAATTCTAAAATAATGCATCAGAGAGCAGAATGTCATTCTTGTAAAACATTCTTAAATGGGTTCTTTTAGTGATTCTTGGCAATACAATTCCCATTTCCTTTGATTGCATCACGCTTTATATTGACCAGCAAGACTTTATTGCCGTGTTGCCATTCGTTGGGCTCGATGAATTACTTGCCGCTTCTAACCCTTGAGTTGCGGTAAGTAATTTACTGCTATAACTTGTAAAACATTTACAAAGGAAAGTGCATAGGGTAATGTTCGAATGGCCGGACAGTTTGAATCGTTGGTCATTCTTAGTTAATTTTCAATTTTGACGATCGGTAGCAATCCAAAAGACGCATAGCAGATTACACCACTACAGGCCTTGCGGGTTGAGTTTTTAGATAGCTACCAAGCGCAAAAATTTAAAATTAACTAAGAATGACCAACGATTCAAACCGTCCGGCCATTCGAACATTATCCTAGAAGAAAAATTATTTAATTCAATCTAATCAACTATGTTTAGGCACAGAAAAATCAAATATCAATTCCCGATTAATCCTCAACATTCACCATAAAAGTTTTAGCAAATAGGCCTGTCTTAATAAAAATCACGGTAAATGTGTAGCGTTGGTCAGTAATCGATTTTCCAGTTTTTGGTATCTACTCGTAGTTAATTAGATTGAAATAAACAAGTTTTCTTCTATGCACTTTCCGTCAAAAATGAATACTTTATGAGTTATTGCGGTAAATAAGTTACCACAACTCCAGTGTTTGAAGCGGAAAGAAATTCATTGATCCCGTGGTAGGGCATCATTGCAATGAAGTCTCACTTCCAGCGTGATTGTCATCAAAGACGAAACCAAACCTACCGCTATACCTCGTTAAATACTCATTTGACGAAAAAGTGTTTAGAAGAAAAGTGGATTATTTCGATGTTATTGCCATGATTCATACAAAAAAAAATTAGAAAATCGATGAGTAGCTCTTTATTAGAGCGCATTCGTCATCGAAGACGAAACTAAACCTAACGCCACAACTCGTTAAATACTCATTTCCGACGGAAAGTGCATAAAAGAAAAAATGGTTTATTTAGATCTAATTACCTATTTCTAGGCATTGAAAAGTGAAAAATTGATTACTGACCAATGCTACACATTTACCAAAATCACAAACAAGAAGACTTTGTCAGCAATGGTTTTTTCCACCTAAAATTTTCCTACATTCACTTGACCTTCAATGATATTAAATCAGCTAGTTAATGTTTCCTCAGTATGATATTTTAGCACATTCATAATATCAACTTCAAATAACCATGTATCAGAAGGTGACATTTTCCTGGTTGCATCATTTAACGGTCAATATTGAATATAATGTTGTCAACGAATTTCATAATTTTGTAGGTATAGATGGGTATTATAGTCAATTATAAGACGTTTTACACTTGAACTTGAGGGCCGACAGTGTCGGGGCCTTTGTAACGGCCTACAATTCCCTCCACAATTTTCACACAGAGTTCAGCGCCTGGTACCAGACTTGTCCACAAAACTACTCAGGATCTACGATCCTTGTCACAAGCCTCCATTGGAAGGCATCACCGGGACAACCAGTGTGTCAAAACACCATCCCCCGGCACATTGGGTCATTACAGCCCATTCTACCAGACTGGCTCATTCCAGTCACTGTCTCTTACTCCAGGCACGCACAAGAAACGCTTTCATAGCCTCAGTGATACTCGCATTACACTCCTGATCCAATCCAGCAAGACAGCTCATACCGCAATCATCTTCAGCACATCTGGCATTCCACTCATTCTCTCCATACTGCTCAGACACCACATTCATAAAACTCTCTCTCTCTTGCTCATACTTACTACATTCCAGCACAAAATGCTCAATTGTTTCCTCTACTCCACTATTACACTGCTGACATAATCTGTTATTATTCTCATTCCATCTCCATGTACGCCTGTTCACACTCAATGACTTACATCTCACAGCAAACAAGAGTTGACTTCCAAAACTACCATCATAGAACAGCTCAAACTTAGGTGCTTTCTTTTTCATATACCAGTTAAGTGTAGGCTTCCGCATCATGCTAAGCTTCCACTTATTCAATCCATACTCTTTTGTTTGTCTCTCAATCTCTTTCTTCCACCTCTTGCAGTCCCACTCAGGCCCTACACCTCCAACATTTATTAAACTCCAGTCATCCACAGGTCTCCCAATTCTAACATGAATAATCTTTTGCATACTGAGTTTCCTTGCATGCCCCCAACATACTTTTTCCCAATAGCTTACACTCAGATTCCATTCAAAGATTCGCCTTACCCACCTGCTATTCTGCATTCTTTCAATTCTCACCTTATAATTCAGCACAGCTTTCATCATTCTTTCTGAAAATAGGCTCCACCCTAGGTCACCTCTAATGGCTTCTATAGCTGTCCATTTTGGAGCACCCAATGCTACACGTCCTACCTTATTTTGTATCACATCCAGCTTTTCAAGATCACTTCCATTCCAAGCAAGAGCACTCATACCATACATGACACTAGGTACAGCAACATACTTCCACATTCCTCTCACACATTCGTACTTGTTTGCTCTGTATCTGGCCACACTACCTAACCGTCCACTCCACTGCATTGCTTTAGCCACTTTCTCACCTTTAGTTCTAGTACATCCATCTTCACTTATCATACAACCTAGATATTTGTATTTTTTTGTTCTACTTATTCTGATTTCTCCAATATTCCACAGTCTGTCTCTATCAGTCTCATCACTATTTATAACCATGACCTTACTTTTATCTGCACCAAAGTTCATCTTGAAATCTGTACTATATCCATTCACAATGTCAAGCATCCTTTGTAGTTCATGACCACATTCACTAACCACAACCACATCATCAGCATACAACAAACAGCTCAGTCTCTCATTACCAACTTTCAGTCCTAAACCACTCCCTCTCAGTCGAACTGCTAATTCTTCTGTGTACAATCCAAACAACAGGGGGGACAGAGTACAGCCCTGTCTCACTCCTCTAACACTCCTCACTTGCCCTGTTTCCAAATTTCCTAACCTGTAGATAGCACTTGTGTTCTCATACAGACTCTGTACAATGTTCACTATTTTTCTGCTAAAACCAACTTTTCTCAAAATTTCAAACAGCCTAACCCGATCCACTCTGTCATACGCCTTTTCAATATCCAGGAATGCTAAATATACCTTCTTGTTATCCTTCTTCATTCGCTCAATTATTTCACTCACTACAAACAGATTATCCTCCCCACGTCTATCTTGCCTAAAACCATTCTGTTCTTCTCCCAGGACTCCTAATTCCTCAACTAAGTTTTTCATTCTCTCATTCAAAATACCACAAAAGATCTTACATACAGTGTCACCCAGTGCAATTAGTCTGTAATTTTCAAGTTCTTTCATACTCTTATGTCCACCCTTATGCAACAGAACTACATTACACTTGTTCCAGTCATCCGGTACTCTTTCACTCTTCCATATCTCATCAAATAAACATTTCAACATACTGACTACACTCTCTCCTCCACATTTATAGAACTCATATGGTATCTCATCAGGGCCACATGCCTTTCCATTTTTCACTTTCTTCAAAAAACTTACAATCTCTTCACAAGTGATTTTGTCTTCCATTTGCAGTTCATGTTCATCTATCAGAAAATTTATCGGTTCATCATCTGTAACCTGCTCATTCATTCCACCAATGTCCTCCTAGTATTCTTCAACTGCTTTCACCATTTGCATCCTGTCTTGCACACTGCACTGTAACCGGGGGTTGTTTTGCTACTTTTTATAGCACAGCCTTCATGCCTCTTTTTACTCAGATAATCTTTATTTTTATTTTCATGTTTATTATAGCCTAATTGTACATTTTTGTTCTTTTCAGTTTGTAATAAATTCAACCACATTAAGATATTGGTAAAGACCCTAAGATAATTCCGAATAAAAGGGAAGCTCCAGTTGCACTGGTAGGTGAAATAGTAAGTTATCCTTCTTAAGGATATGTGAGTAATTTTGCTATATTTTGTTACTTGCTTGTTCTGTTATTATTTATTTTGTTGAAATTTAGTTATTATTATTTGCTGTTGATTTCTATTAGTTTATTTATTATTTTAAGTTTTGTTTTGTTGAGTTATAGAATTTATTTTATTTTATGTTTTCATTCATTTGAGTTGAGTAGTGTAATATGTTTCTTTAAGTTCTGCGTTTCGTTTGTAAATACCATATTTTCTTATTATTTCTGTAAATATCTTTTGCATGTATTATATTATATTGTTAGCTAAGATTTTTGCATGTTGCATCCCACTCTCCTCACGATCCCTCCACTGGTCTCTTAGTCTCTTCTATTGACAGGTAATTAATTTAAGATTTTGGTTCATTTTCTACAGTGTTTCGTTCCCACCTGTCCATGCTCCTTTTGCTCCAGTTAACTCCATTTAACTCCATTTAGTTCAGTCAATTCAATCTCCGTTAACTTACACCATTTAAGTCCCGTTAATTTACTTCTATTAATTTAGTTGAGTTCGTTTAGCTATTACCATTCATGTTTCTCAGTCCACATTCCATTGACCAAAGCATTATTGTCCATTACGTTTTCACTTGTATCATAATTTTTCCAATAGCAATTTATCAAGTAGAAGAGTTTTATTTTCCTTAATTAGTTGCCATTTAGTAACAAAGTAACAAGCAGATAACGAGTTTATCTCACCTGCGGGAGACAAACGGCGACAGCACCCATTGACTACTAATTCATCAACTTGAACTTCACTACCTCTATCATTACCTTGTATAAACCTATACCAATCTTTTATTCCATCTGGACCTTTCTTTCTTAGATTTTCAACTTGGTGTCTCTCTTCTTTAAACCTAGCCTCATTGATCATTCTCTTTACTTTCTTCTGCTGGTCCTTGTACTCATTCCATACACTCTGCCATTCATCCTCAGTAATTCTGCGTCTTTCATACATATTCCTCATACAGCGTTGTTTTTTATTTAAAGTCTTCCATCTCATTCGTTCTTCCTTTATCTCACTCGTAAACCACCTAGCATTCCCTGTACTTTTCCTGCATTTCATTCTACCAATCTTTTGCTCTGCCACATCATACAAGGTTCTTGCAATCTCCTTATTTAGGTCATTTACATTTTCACACCTGTTCCAGTTACATCTACTCAATTCATTTCTAAATTCTTCCCAGTTTGCCATTTTAATACGCCAATTTTCTCTTACTCTGCTGGCCTTCTGCATTGGCTCCTTTCCACCCCAATTATATTCTAGTACAAGCATTTTATGGTCACTATCAATATCAAATTCATCTTCATCTACAAACATTTCTTTGACACACTCTCTTGCTCTACTATTCACTATCATATAGTCAATTGCAGTTTTACATTCCCTGCTTTGCCATGTATGCAAGCCATTTCCTATTGTTACATTCAGGTCCTCAAGTTTATTCTCATCACAGAAATCAATCAATTTTTGTCCATTTGCATTCACAGGCTCACCAAGTACACCAACATGGCCATTCATATCACCCATCAAAATCAGAGGGCATCTGCAATGCTCTTGCACAATTCTTGTTAATATTTCATACTTTTTTACATTCTCTTGATGAGCTAAAATACCATCAGTTGTCATATAGCATACAACCACAATAACACATTCTCTGGCATGCATTCTTTCACACTTTATTACTAACAGATCTTCACTCTCAGGTTCATTTCCAGCAGGAATTTCTTCTAATTTCCAATTTAGAGCATTTTTTACAATGAGACCAACTCCACCACCTCTTTTTTGCCAACTTACACGCCCTTTTCCAATCATATAGTACTTACTCTCCTTACATTTTAAACTGACTCTATCATGCATTTGGGTCTCTACTACACCAACACAATCCAAATCTCCATTCTCAAATTCTGCTACAAGGTCATTTAACTTTCCTGCATTCCATCCACGCACATTTATACATCCAAACCTTACAACACTATTGGACAATTCACGACATTTTTCATTTTTGCTCTGACAGCTTTCCATTCATCCAGTTCCACCTTCCATTACAATATGAGTACACCCAATCCACCGGATGTATCTCCTGGAGAGTTTCATCTCACCTTCTTGAGTAAGGTGGACTCCATCTCCACGAAAACATCCACTCTGGATCAGGTTATCCATATCAAGGAAGCTGGAACCCATTTGACGCTTTCTCATACTCTCAGCTTTCATACTCATAATCCTTTCATGCACTTCCCTATTCACCTCCTTTCGCACCCTTTCATACTCCTCACCACATGCAGGCCTTCTCAGCAGGCTGGTTACAGCCACTCTTACATTCTTCTTTCGCGCCTTTTCAACAACATTCATAATTGCATTCACTGTAGGCTCTCTCCCATATTCAAGCAATCCATCGCCACCTCCTTGCAGTACAACCATCCCTTCATCCATTCCATCTATCACTTCCTCAGCATGCCTACAAATCTCTTTCACTCCCTTTCCTCTCATGCTCGTACATCCACTACGGTCAGTCATTCTCACAAACCTATCCACATTCTTCACCATGCTGTCACCACATATTCACACACACATGCTGTCACACACGAATGACAATGTGCCCGGAAATGCTTAGTTTTCGAGTTATTTAAGTTTGAAGTTATACGAACGGCGCTCCTGAATGGCCCTTTTAACGCAAAAACAGTCATTGTTTTAGCAATGAAAATGGAAGCTAACCCCTATTACAAACGTAAAGAGGTTGAGTCGTGAGGGGTAGCAACAGTTCTTTTAGTGAAAATTATAAATAAAGCTTTCTAGTGACGTTTGTTTACATCGACTTGAAGATAGCTGCCGCCATCTTCAGCCGGTTGGCGCCATGGCGGCAGCCACCTTGGCGTCAATATGAACAAACGTCACTCGAAACCTTTATTTATAATTTTCACTAAAAGAACTGTGCCTACCTCTCACGACCCAACCTCTTTACGTTTGTAATAGGGGGTTAGCTTCCGTTATTAATTAAATTACGCTAGCCCAGCGTGCTTCCATGGCGCGCACTAGCCAGCTTCAAAGTTGAATAATTCGAAAATAATGCATCGCCGGGCAGAATGTCATTCATGTAAAACGTCTTATAACTGACTATATTACCCATCTATACCTACAAAATTATGAAATTCGTTGACAACATTATATTCAATATTGATCCATTTAACAAATACTTCACCACATATTCCTTACTTCATAATATATTTTTTCATACAAATTCAGAAATCTGCCTTGCACTACTTTTATAGGCCTAGTCATGAGCATATACACTACTTTCATTATTTTACTTGCACTTCAAAATCCAAATTATAAAAAAATTGTTACACTTTCATTTCACCATGAATGCAACTTAGAGAATAATTTTTCATCTATTTCACAAAGGGTCAACACATAAGAATTTTTTGAAGCCTATAAACTAGTTAGAAGAAATAACTACAGTACATGCTGTGTGTTGCATTTCATTTTCGAAAACGTGAGTTTACTTAGAGCCTTCACGGAGGATTCCCGAAGACGAGAATTGCAATAAGTGATTTACTCATTTAGTTCATCAGACTGTTTCCCCACCAATAAAGTCTTCCATTTAGCTTGCTGAGTATTCGTTCTCTCCACTACCCCATATGCGTAACGAACCTAGTTAAATGGCCCTGCACTTGAACTTGACTTGAACTTGAACTTGAGGGCCGACAGTGTCGGGGCCTTTGTAACGGCCTACAATTCCCTCCACAATTTTCACACAAAGAGTTCAGCGCCTGGTACCAGACTTGTCCACTAAACTACTCCGGATCTACGATCCTTGTCACAAGCCTCCATTGGAAGGCATCACCGGGACAGCCAGTGTGTCAAAACACCATCCCCCGGCACATTGGGTCATTACAGCCCATTCTACCAGACTGGCTCATTCCAGTCACTGTCTCTTACTCCAGGCACGCACAAGAAACACTTTCATAGCCTCAGTGATACTCGCATTACACTCCTGATCCAATCCAGCAAGACAGCTCATACCACAATCATCTTCAGCACATCTGGCATTCCACTCATTCTCTCCATACTGCTCAGACACCACATTCATAAAACTCTCTCTCTCTTGCTCATACTTACTACATTCCAGCACAAAATGCTCAATTGTTTCCTCTACTCCACTATTGCACTGCTGACATAATCTGTTATTATTCTCATTCCATCTCCATGTACGTCTGTTCACACTCAATGACTTACATCTCACAGCAAACAAGAGTTGACTTCCAAAACTACCATCATAGAACAGCTCAAACTTAGGTGCTTTCTTTTTCATATACCAGTTAAGTGTAGGCTTGCGCATCATGCTAAGCTTCCACTTATTCAATCCATACTCTTTTGTTCGTCTCTCAATCTCTTTCTTCCACCTCTTGCAGTCCCACTCAGGCCCTACACCTCCTACATTTATTAAACTCCAGTCATCCACAGGTCTCCCAATTCTAACATGAATAATCTTTTGCATACTGAGTTTCCTTGCATGCCCCCAACATACTTTCTCCCAATAGCTTACACTCAGATTCCATTCAAAGATTCGCCTTACCCACCTGCTATTCTGCATTCTTTCAATTCTCACCTTATAATTCAGCACTGCTTTCATCATTCTTTCTGAAAATAGGCTCCACCCTAGGTCACCTCTAATGGCTTCTGTAGCTGTCCATTTCGGAGCACCCAATGCTACACGTCCTACCTTATTTTGTATCACATCCAGCTTTTCAAGATCACTTCCATTCCAGGCAAGAGCACTCACACCATACATGACACTAGGTACAGCAACATACTTCCACATTCCTCTCACACATTCGTACTTGTTTGCTCTGTATCTGGCCACACTACCTAACCGTCCACTCCACTGCATTGCTTTAGCCACTTTCTCACCTTTAGTTCTAGTACATCCATCTTCACTCATCATACAACCTAGATATTTGTATTCTTTTGTTCTACCTATTCTGATTTCTCCAATATTCCACAGTCTGTCTCTATCAGTCTCATCACTATTTATAACCATGACCTTACTTTTATCGGCACCAAAGTTCATCTTGAAATCTGTACTATATCCATTCACAATGTCAAGCATCCTTTGTAGTTCATGACCACATTCACTAACCACAACCACATCATCAGCATACAACAAACAGCTCAGTCTCTCATTACCAACTTTCAGTCCTAAACCACTCCCTCTCAGTCGAACTGCTAATTCTTCTGTGTACAATCCAAACAACAGGGGGGACAGAGTACAGCCCTGTCTCACTCCTCTAACACTCCTCACTTGCCCTGTTTCCAAATTTCCTAACCTGTAGATAGCACTTGTGTTCTCATACAGACTCTGTACAATGTTCACTATTTTTCTGCTAAAACCAACTGCAGTTGCACTGAAAAACAACCTAGGAAGTTCGTCCTCCGTTTCCGGATTCTCTTTCGCAGGGCCGTAGACACGGAACAAAGTGAACGTATCAGCTGGTTTTATGATATATTTGTATCAATTTTTTTGAAAAATTAACATTTCACCTTGCATCAAAGTTTGAGATAAATTCAAGACTCTAATAAATGAACATTATTAACATTTCGACATGGAGTCTTCCGTTTAAAGAACGCCGTGCTCAAAAATAGACCTGACGCAAAAAGAGTAATTTTAAGCTGTGAAAGGATCGTTTATTTTGATTCAATTGTCACTACGCTTGTTTTACAGATGTTTTTGATCAATGCAAGATCGTAATTAAGATTACCACGTTTTCACGGGAACTATCATACATCCGAATGTAGTGGGGAATTGTGTCTGATATCTCCTCTCTTCAAACAGTCAGCGATTAGATTGTAAAAAATTTGGGCTCAAATGAACGACATTTTGATCATATAAGAGCGCTTTATCCACTCGACCACGCCGTTTAAAGAAAAAATTTGCCTGTTGAAAAATTCTGTCAACTATCAATTTTAAATTTAACTATACGTTACATGTTCTATAAGACGGTATAATACACTGAACATGGAGAAGTTTTAAAAAATATTGCACAACAGGGCGTTCTTGTACCAGCAACATGATCGCGAGATGAATCAGCCAGAACAAGACACCACAAAATCTACTTTGTATTTCTATACATAATACTGTTGGTGACTCACGAGCGCAAGAGCTCTCATATCATCTGGGACCTGACTTAGCTGTACACCAGAGATGCGCAAGTTTATTTTCTGACTTGGCTGTCTTACATGGCAACATTTGATATCGTCGTAGCTATCAAGACCTAATATTATTATATCTTATTAGCTACATCATCAATATTAAACATTTTCTAAACAAAGAGAATGCTGCAAGTATTTACGCACAGGATTCCCTGACAAAGATTACTAAGTGTTGCCTTACAAAATTCGTTACTGACCTCATACCCACCTTCACAACTCGCACACACGTATCAAAAGGAGAATAAAAGAATCTGACAAAGTTCACGCTCAAGTGGAATAATTATTTCTTGTAATCATCAACTGATCTAGATTCTAGAGGAACGACGGAGAACTGGGTTTATCATCACTTCCATACCCCACACCTTCCTCCAGCAAACCCACACCCATCTCCACCCCCCACACCATCTTCCACCACCTCACACCGTCATCCAGTATTTCACACGTACGCTGTTAGCCCATCAACAAAAACCAACAGCGTCAAACGAACGTGTGCATGGCAAAGAGATATCACCCTTACACTCTTCAGGAAACTTGGCTAGCAAACGAAGTAAATTCTGACACGAATACTTCAGTGAGAACATAACTTTTACCAAACCAAAGCAGTTTTGAGCTTATATACAGCTTGCACAACTAATGCATTAAGTACAGCTGGCACGGCCAGTACAGCACAGCGGCACGGCCAGCACAGCACAGCCCAGCGGCACGGCCAGTACAGCACAGCCCAGCGGCACGGCCAGTACAGCACAGCGGAACGGCCAGTACAGCACAGGGGCACGGCCAGTACAGCTCAGCAGGACGGCCAGTACAGCTCAGCAGGACGGCCAGTACAGCTCAGCAGCACGGCCAAAGCAGCACAGCGGCACAGCCAATACAGCACAGCAGCACGCCCAGTACAGCACAGCGGCACGGCCAATGCAGCACAGCAGCACCGCCAATACAGCACAGCAGCACCGCCAATACAGCACAGCAGCACCGCCAATACAGCACAGCAGCACAGCCAATACAGCACAGCGGTACGGCCACTACATTACAGCGGTACGGCCACTACAGCACTGTGGCACAGCCAGTACAGCACAGTGGCAAAGCCAATACAGCATTGCGGCACAGCCAGTACAGCACAGCGGCACGGCCAGTACAGCCCAGCGGCACGGCCAATACAGCACAGCGGTACGGCCAGTACAGCTCAGCAGCACAGCGGTACGGCCAGTACAGCTCAGCAGCACAGCCAATACAGCGCAGCGACACAGTCAATACAGCTGCCAAGAAAGGAATATGAGCGTATCACAGAACTCCTGAGATCACAGTTGAACTGCACAGCTCAGATGCTTTGTTTACGACTGAAATATTAAAAATAATTCTTCCTTGTTCTTAACTACACAAAGCACAAGTTGCCGGATTCTTAACTACGCAAAAAGCATAACTTTATGCGGCGCCTCTAAAGCAATTGAGCAAACAACTACAAAGAGTAATGACACTAAATTTGCACTGCTAATATCAAAAGAAGCAAGAAATAAGCATCAAGGTTCACAGGACTGGTGTGGTGATGGAGGTTATTCAGGTTCTCTGGAAGAAATTAAACAAATCCAAGGAGCAATGACACTAAATTTGAGATGCTTATATCAAGAGAAGTATAGGACTGGTGTGGTGATGGAAGTCCGTTGTTTGGGTTCTCTAGAAGAATTAAATAAGTCTGGGTACGTCCCACTGTACAAAAAATAGTTATCTACAAAGAGATGTGAGTAAAGAGGAGAAAACCAGTTTCAAAGTGAAGGCAACAGGTCAAAGAGTATATGAGACTAGTACGAGATTTTTCGGAATCTTTCAAGAACGGATTGTGCAGTACACCAGAGCTGCGAAAGTTCCTAGTCCGTCTTGGATTGAAACAAAAGGGATTGAACCCCAACTTGGATTAAAGCAATAGGGGATTCAACGCCAACTTGGAAGCAAAAGGGAATGAACCCCAACTTGGATTGAAGCCAAAGGGCTTGAACACCGCACTTTCTGGAGTAATCCGCTCAGTCGGTACCTACAATGACATTAGAATTAACTACAAATCTACAAAATTTTAGCTGCCCTAACTATCAATTGGTACCTATAACGGGGTAAACAACAACATAATTTCTACATGAAAACTCTACACAAACATGTAACTCTACAAAATTTTAACTATCACTGACTAATGCAATCATTATCTAAAGAACGTGCAACTGCTGCTGCTTAATACTGCACAAGATTATTTTCTCATATGGAAGAAAAAGCTAATTCATGCTAGATAGGATTATTAGCACGTAAACAAGAAATTGCCGTCATACTACAAACAATCATTTTCAATTGACAAGAAATTTATAATCGATGCTACAAAAAATCATTTCCTTTTAACAAGAAACTCATAACTCATATCAGAAGTAATAAATTTTCTGTCTCTTCAAGAAAAATGTTCAGAGACAGCATCAAAATGATCCTTTTCAAAGAAGAAATTAAAGTCAAACTAAATCATTCTCTCCTAATAAGAAATTACCGTCATACTACCAACAATCAATCCATAATGGATTGATAATCCATACAAAAAATAATCATTCCCTTTTAACAAGAAATTGATAATCCATACAAAAAACAATCATTCCCTTTTAACAAGAAATTGATAATCCATACAAAACACAATCAATTCCCTGTCACAAGAAAACAGAGTTCGAAGACAAAGACAACATTAACAGCAAGTTTGGCAATGAGCAGAGTCAGCGACGGGTATAATTGTCTGAACCAACAGAGGCGATGGGAAGCAGCCTGAAATAACCGTATTGAAGGTTCACTCTTCTTCCTCTTCCTCTGCCAGTCCATACTCATTTTCACTTGAGGATTCTCCTCCCGAGTCCACCTGTCAAAAAAAAAAAAACATTCACAATTAAGTTTAACAAGCCCTTCGCAGTCCATAGAATTTGGTCGAGATGTTTTCTGTAGTTAGCGCATAATCGAAAAAATTGAACAAACTTCATTATAACCTAGGTTAACATTTATAGTTTTTTGATATATAATTAAAAATTACATGTTTCTTGCAAGCTGCCCATGTCATTTCACCATGCAAACCAGTCTAAAATATGACTTTCGTTGCTCTGTTTAAAAATAAATAGTACACAAATAGACAACAGCTTTTTGAAATTTTGGCTACTATTTGCCAGTGAAAACACTCAGCATCGACACTTCAAATCAAACTCGCATAAAAAAAAATTGCAGATCAATTTTTGGATATTATCAACTTTTATCCATTTCTCCCTTACAGCCTCTCATAATGAAAGCTATAAATAACTCGTCAAAGGTTCGACCATAACCTCTGTAAGATCTATTTTTTCTACTTTTTCATATGAAGTGGAGCCAATCTTCTCACGGCCACACAGCCTCATGTACTCGCTAATCTTCACCTCCCTCTTCTGCAACACATGCACCTACAAAACAACTCTTGCACTGCCACATAACCCATAACCCATAAATCCAACTCTCCTACTTCTACATCACAGTATGTATCCACAAAAACTGCACTCCCACCGCTACACAACTGGTGACATACAACCCTTTCACCACCACACCTCTGCCTTCTACAACACCCAAAACCTTGGAGTCACATGCCCCGTACCCTCTACGTACCCGCACGAGCCCTGACGCAAACACATATCCAAAGTTGGCCAAGGCAGCAGCTATTGTGAAGAAGAGAATGTTGCTTTTGTTGAAGCCCTCGTCATCTGAAGCCTTTGCTGCAGGTGGCTTGTCCGCACTGTAGCCCTCACTGCCGCTGCCTTCTGCGCACACACACGCAGTCTTTGTTTGAAATAATGCAATATGTATGGGCATTGTGGTCTATATAGTAGTTATATTGGTTGTCTTTAAGGGGGTCATATACAGTATTTTAAATTAGGTGACTAGTTTTCAAGGTGGGAAATCTCAGAATTTTTTTGGTATTAATCCAGTTCTTTCACAAGGTAACCAGTTTTTAAAGGGAGGAAATCCCAGCATTTTTCAGGGTCATTACCTTCATAAACAAACACAGTCTGGTGGCCAGTTTTCAAGGTACTAAATCTAAATCTCAGCATTTTTTTAGTGTAATTACATTAAAACCTACATAGCAAAGTCAGAACTCGAAAAGCAAGTGGCTTAGTAGTCAAAGAGCAAACCTTTTAAGTATTGAAAGTCCCAAGCTTGACCTCAGAGCTTTTTAAGGCATTTTTCTTACAGCACGCATAACTTCCTAATACAACACAGTCGTACATGCCTATAATTTTAATTCTGTGGAATTTCAAAAGTTGATGTTATGTCGTGTACTGACTTGACTTGAATAGAAACAATCTTTGTATTAAGCAAGACTTAGACACCTGCAGGGTAGGTAAGAAATTAATCGCGAATACTGAAAAACAGTCAGATTAATAACTAAAGGAGGCTAAAAGCCAGTGTAACCATAAAGAGCAATGAAGTTGACTTTGAAAAACAGGCAGCTGATAGTATAGGTTTTTTGAAGTCAACTTGATTACTCTTTACACCAAAAAATAAAAAAATGCAGCATGGTTCAAAAGTAAAGGAAGCTTAACAGCCAGTATAGCTATAAAGAGTAACCTAGTTGACTTCAAAAAACATACAATGCTAGCTGCACCAGTAGTCAAGCAAGCAAACAAGACAATAATAAAATCCTAAGCAAACAAGACGATATCCTAAGCAAACAAGACGATATCTTAAGCAAACAAGATGATAATATCCTAAGCGAACAAGATGATTATAATATCCTAAGCGCACAGATAACAACAACAACATCCCGCGCCCCGCAGCAGAGGTCACCTACCGCTGGGGAAGTAGGCATTCAGGATCCTGGTGACGTAGGAGGTGAGGTTGGGGCACAGCCGCAGGTGGTTCTGCAGGGCCGGCACTTTCAGGTCCACCTAAGGCAAACAGATTAGATTAGATGTTAGTTTAAGCCTCCCTGATCACAATAAAAGCGTTCAAAAGAGAGGAAGGAGGAAGGCATCATTTAGTATGGAATTAAGGGATTAGATTAGATGTTAGTTTAAGCCTCCCTAATCACAATAAAGATGTTCCAAAGAGAGGAAGGAGGAAGGCACCACTTTATGGAGTTAAGGGATTAGATTAGATAAGATGTTAGTTTCAGCCTCTCTAACAGCAAAAAAAATAATGTCCCAAAGAGAAAGGAAGGAGGAGGGCACCATTTAGCACGGAGATAAAGGTATGTGGAATCTATGCAGAAGGATCATAGAAAAGGTTGAGAAAGAAGTTTATGAAACAAGACAAAAGTTGAAAAAGAAAGTGGTAGTTGCTGAAAAACAGGACAACAGTGACCCGAAAAAGATGGTCCTTAATGTAACAAAACCATTTTATTACGGTACGGAAGGCCTACCTAACTCTCAGGTCAGGCCTACACATTTTCCCATGGAAGTGCTAATTTCCACAGATACCATAGTTTCCTACTCACCGTCATCTTAAAAAGTTGCCTGCTCACAGTCATCTTAAAAAGTTGCCTGCTCACAGTCATCTTACCGTCATCCTGAGGGGATTTAGGAGGGCTAATTCCCACAGATACCATAGTTCCATCTCGCCGTCATCTTAAAAAGTTGCCTGCTCTCCGTCATCTTGCTTGGCTGCTCAGCACATCCTTGAGTAACGTGGCACCCTCTTTCACATATCAAAATTCACACTAAAAAAATATATATAGTCTTAGTAATTCTGTACTTGAATCAGCATTTTATTAGTAGAGCAACAGGGACTTAGGTCTCACAGATAAATGTATTACTCCACAGGTGACAAACACACCTACTTGATGAGCAACAAAAAGTTATTAGCATGACGGTTGACAACACAGCTTGATGGTTGATAGCAAGCTAATTAATTCGGCGGGCAATAGCAAACACATTAATTAGGACGACGCTGAGCAGGAAACTCATAATTAGGACGACGCTGAGCAGGAAACTCATTAATTAGGACGACGCTGAGCAGAAAACTCATTAATTATGACGACGCTGAGCAGGAAACTCATTAATTATGACGACGCTGAGCAGGAAACCTATTAATTCAGGTGACAGTGAGCAGGCCACTCATCAATCAAGATGATATTGAGCAGGCCACACATCACTACCAGCACCTTGAGCAGCAGGGCGAGGTAGGGCGCAAGGACGGCGTCCAGGGTGGAGGGAGAGGAGCCGAAGAAGTAGCTCCTGTCCCCCAGCCGCACGCTCAGCATCGTCAGGCACTCCTGCCCCCGCCGCAGCAGCTGCAAACAGTGACAGCGCCATTAGCCATTAATGTTTTCCACTAATACAAAGAATTTGAATCATATTTGACGAATATGAATCTTATCTAAAGAATTGGAATTGTATTCCAGAAATCATAATCAAACCCCAAGAATTGGAATGGTATCTAAAGAATATGAATCTTATCTAAAGATTTGAAATTGTATCAGAAGAATCTGGATTGTGTTCCACAAACCCAAATTATCTCTTAAAAATCGGAATCATACATGAAGAATAAGAATTGTATCACGAGAAACAGACTCGTACTGGAGGAATAGGATTCGATGAGATGTTAGCTTAAGCCTCCCTAACAACAACAAATGTGATCCAAAGAGAGGAAGAAAGAAGGCACCATTAGTTAGGAGTTAAAAAATGCAGCGTCTATACACAAGGTGCATAGAAACAGAAAGTTCAAAAAGAATTTAATGGAACAAGATAAAAATTAAAGAAAAAAGTAGTAGGTGCTGAAAACCAGGACAGCAGTGAACCAAAAAAAGGTTCATTTACGAAACAAAAAAAAAAATTTTATTTGAACAGAAGGCCTACATAACCTTTAGCTCAGGACAGCACATTTTCCCTCGTGGAGCGCTAATTCCCAAAGGTTTAATAGTTGTATCCCCCGGAGGATGAATAACATCTAAAAGCTTGGAAAAATATATCTGAATATAGTTCAAAACTTGCTTGAATTTGCTTGAAAACTGGCCAAAACTTTTCCTGACTAAAAGTTAAAAGCTTGGCAAAAATGTGCATGTCTGAAGATTGGAAGCTTGGTAAAAATGTGCCCAACTAAAGATTGAAAATTTTACAAAAATGTGCCTGACTAAAGATTAAAAGCTTGGCAAAAACAAAACTCAGTGCCCTAGCTGAGCTACCCGAGATTGAAACTAAGAACATCAGACCACAAAGTCCCGCTCACCTCGGTCTCCACGGCGACCTCGTCATCGAGATCATCAAAAAGGGACTCAATAAAAGCCTTGTAGGAGTTGTGCTTGCTGCCCGGCACCCACATCTTGTAGGGGAACCTCATCCTTGAGTAATACCACTTGTGCACCACCTCATGGTAGCTCCTCGGCTCCACCCACCTGCACCAGATCACAAAACAGATTAGACTAAACGTTAGTTCAACACTTTAACAATTTGTTAAAATGGAATTCAATATTCAACTCAAATTTATGGTGAATTTTAATAAGCAATTTTAAAAAATAGAAAAACTAACTAGATAAAGGCTTCATTTAACTTTGATTGGAAATTTATGAAAATTGATTTGGTGGCTACTGGTCAGTCAGCAGCATTGCAAAAAATCCCCTTAGTGGCCACTGATGGCGCATGATGCTCTCAAGTGTTAAGCCTCTCTAAATACAGAAATGGGGATCCAAAAATAGGCAGGTACCATTTAGCTGGAGATAACAAACACAAAATCTATGCACATGGTGCATAGAAACAGTAAGTTGAGAAAAAAGTTCCAGAAACAAGATAAAAGTTGTAGGAAGTAGTAGCTGTTGAAAACATGACCACAGACAACAGTGAACCAAAAAATATGGTCCTTAAGTTAGCACATTTGGACAAACTTCTTCCCTATAGGGCAGATTTATCTGAAAATTGCACCATATGTAAATTAGGATTTTGAGAAGTTTTGCTCATGCACATTTTTCGAATTGTTGCATAGAAAACGAGTTATTGCAAAAAGAAAGATTTTAGTGGGCACCCACCCGTCAAGGGAACTTTTAAGCCAAACCAATTGTTTTTAAAAGTTGCTTATAAATCACACTAGCCCACAATTATTCATCACTTATCCCATCCCACCAGACAAATTTATTCTACCCATTAATACTCAAGATAAAAACTGAATATTTATACCATCAAGGTAGTGAAATCTGTGTGATGGATACTCTCAAGCACTTCATGCTGTGACAGTCGAATATTTCATTGGTTACAAACAAAATTAATACATGTAAATATGAATACAAAATGGATAATATCATCATTATGGATAAACTACAGGTCAGAGTTTAGCCCACATATGCAGGCATCTTCATGGTATAATATAACAAATTATTCTAGTTCTTTTCTGAAGTAGGGCAACATTTTGATGGCTAGTGACCTGTTTAAACAGGCAAATTGTGTACAAAATTCAATATTAATTAACTTACTTTCAAATGTAACACATTTTGTGAAACAATGTTATGTAAAATATAGCATCTTAGCTTAAGTTAGGAAGACAACAAAAATAGCACACTGTAATATTAGGAAAACAACAAAAATAGCACACTGTAATACAAAAGATGGTAGTGCCCCACCTTAGTTACCCCTCAAATTCTTATTCTACTCTTTTTGTGTTCAGTAATACTAATATGTGCTAATGTAAATATAATCAACCAAAAATTCCCACCTAAAAAAAAAGGAAACTCAATGGCCGAAGCAGAAACACCATCTGGCCTTACAAGTGGTGACCCCAGAGTGACTCAAAAACGGAACCCAACGACCGAAGTAACACCTGGCCTTACAAGATCATAACACGCACCACAAGTATAAGAAGGTTGGGTAGAGTTTCTCAAGGATGAGGTGCTCGTACGCCAGCACGTCAGAGCACTGCCGTCTGGAGAGCTCATGGTCGCAGCTATAATTCTGCAACACAAAGATATCTTTATCACTGTCACAATCATGCCTTATTCACATGTAAAAAATACATTTACACCAGCAAAAAATGTATTTGCAATAGCAAAGAAGGGATTTACACTAGCAAAGCATGCACTGCATTAGGAAAGAAAACATTAAGCCATTGGTGAAGGTGAAACATGTGAAATTAAATTTATTTTTAAAAAAAACATAATGTAACCAAATAATGATTAAAATAAATTACTTATATACCACGGATTTATTTGGGGAAGATCCAGCTGAAATTCAAAACCAATTGACTAATTAGGAAGCACTTGAAACTTTTTAAAGAAAATCAAAATGACTATCATGATAATATGGACACAGTAGCGATCAAAATGCTAAACCAGAACATTTACTTAATAGTAATAATATTTGAAAATATGCGAATTTTATTTTATTAAACAAAGTACAAATAGACTAACAAAAATATACGCTAATTCAGCACAACATGATGGACTGTGTATATGTTGGGCTTATCTTACAAGGGGTATCATAAACTAGTAAGTTAAAGTAGCAAAGCATTTCTTGATTAACATAATAATGAACTCCTGACCAGCTAAAACAGAATGATCAATTAATGCTAAAATGAATTTACTGGTTTTTGTCACACTATTCATACCTAGTGAAAAAAGTAAAGTCATTCTTTACCAGATTAGATTAGTCGTTAGTTTTAGCCTCCCTACCCGCAGCAACAAATGCGATCTAACGAGAGGAAAGAGGAAGGCACCATGTAGTATGGAGTTGAGAAAATGCGGAATCTCTGCAGAAAAGACATAGAAACAGTAAGTTGGAAAAGAAGATTATGAAACAAGATAAAAGTTAATGAAGACAGTGGTAGGTGCTGAAAAACATTTATTTTAATAAAAAGAAGACCTACCTAACTCTCAGCTTGGGCCCTCACATTGTCCCCCTGGGATCGCTAATTCCCATAGATACAATAATTGTGTCCCCCTGAGGGGTCATTCTTTACCAAAGTAGGAGGGGTCATTCTTTACCAAAGTAGGAACAAAAGGCAAAGCAGCAGAGCCATAATGGAAAATAATGTTTAAACTGGTACATTGTACTGGTATTAGTAAAATTGCCTTGCACTGGTGTTTGTGCAAGTAGACTGAGGATAGTGAATGAGAATTACAATATTTTCCCCCTACTTCTCCTTAGATGACTGTGCATGCTTGGCCTCTGACAGCATGGGAATTACAGAACAAGCTTTGAGCTGCAACTTACCTGTTCCAGTTATTGTGTTGCATTGTATTTTGGTTGACAACAATAATTTATACAATATACATAGATCAATATTAATGATAAAACCATTTTGCACAAAAGGCAAGGTGTCTACACTTGAAGGAAGCTTTAAAAATAGCGATAACTAACAGTAAAATTTTTATTATTTGTGTGTTTTTCATGAATATCTTACTCTAGGTTAAGAGACTTGGATTTTTATCTTTAAAAGCATAGCTTCTGATGACATATTAGATTAACAATGTTTTCAAATTCCCATTTTGAGCTCTTAACTGAACAAAATTTGACATTATGAGGTCCAAGCAAATTTCAAGTAAATTGAGATGAATGGATACAAATGATATTTCTAGCTTTTAAACAGAGTAAAATATTTGATTCATGTGTGTCAAGTTGAAATACTTCCAGCTGTTGAACAAAGTAAAATAGCTTGATTCAATATTGTCTCACTGAAATTAATTAAAGTTGAATAATTTAGAAAATCATTATATGTAACACCAAAATAGTAACTCAAGACAAACCTCTCGCCTGAGGAACGCTGCAATTTCACCAAATTTGCAGAGATTTCCAGCAGAGCAGGCAAGCACAGGTAGAGATCTGGAGGGTGAGGAGGCAGGGTCCACAGACTTCACAATAGTTACGGGTGCTCCACTGAACTTCACGTACAGCTGAAAGGTGCAGCATAAGAACATAATAAAAACAAAGGTCTTTCATTTTCAGGAAGACAAATTTCTACAAAGACCATTTCATGACACTACATGACAAATATAAAATAATTAGAAAGGATCAATTTTTGACCACTTTTTTTATGAAAATATCACCTCATGACCTCAAAAATACTAATGTTTACACACTACTGCACCTAGATATGAAAAATGATTAGGAAACTAACAGAAAATCTTAGAAAGAATTCTTTATTCAAAATATTATTTTATCATGATTGTAGTACCAGCCATTTCCAAAGAATTTTGCAATACAACTATCAAACTGTTCTTCTTAGCACAAGAAGAATAGGCTTCACGGACTTCACAATAGTTACAGGTGTTCTACAAAACTTGACATACAGATAAGAGGTGAAGATAAATCATAAAAGAACATATAAAAAAGCCATCAGTCTTTTATTTCTAGAAAGAACTACAACCTTAGTACAAGAAGAATATGGTTCACAAAGTTGTAGCAAACAAACATGATGAAACTTTTCTTCCTATGGACAAATAAATATAAAATCACTGCAAATAAGATCAGAAGATACTGCTGAAAAGTACATAAAAAACAAAAAAATTAAATTAGAAGTTAGTCAATATATTTACACCAACAACATATACATTACAAAGAGAGGAATGCAGAATCTATATAACGTGTTCAACAAAAGTAAGATTAGATTATAAGTTAGTTTAAGCCTCCCTAACCGCTACAAAAATAGAGCGTATCGAAGAGAGGAAAGAGGAAGGCACCATTTAGTATGAAGATAAGAAAATGAGGAATCTATGCTGAAGGGGCATAGAAACAGTAAGATGAGAAAGAAGTTCATGAAATAAGATAAAAGTTGAAGAAGAAAGTGAGAGGTGCTGAAAAACAGGACAGCAGTGAACTGAAAAAAGGTGGTCCTTAACATAAAAAAAAACTTTTGTTTCAACAAAAAGAAGGCCTACCTAACTCTCAGCTCGGGCCCTCACATTTTTCCCCTGGGAGCGCTAATTCCCATAAATACAATAGTTGTATCCCCCTGAGGGGGTTCAACAAAAGTAAATTGAGAAACATGTTTTTAAAGCAAGATAAAAGTTGCAAAAAGAAGTATATAATAGATACTGAAAAACAGAACCAAAGTAAAAAATGGTTAATATTCTGTTGCCTGAGCATATCAAAGCCTTTTCATATTCCTCTTAGCAGAATATGGTCTAAACCCATCATTACAAAATTAGACAATTATTTTCTCAACACATTACTGATGTTACCATTTCATACAATGCAAAACTATGTTAAATGATCTTTCTTATTTTTTTTTAGGAAAGATGATCAACAATAAAATGCGCAAAGTGCACGCTAGAATGATTATTATTATTATTATTAATTATTATTATTATTATTATTATTATTATTATTATTATATAAGAAAGTTTTAGCCTCCCTTAACCACGACAAAGATGTTCCAAGAGAGGAAAAAGGAAGGCACCATTTAGTATGGAGTTGAGGGAACGCGGAATCTATGCACAAGGTGCACAGAAACAGGAAGCCAAGAAAGAAGTTCATGAAACAAGAAAAAGTGAAGAAGAAAGTAGTAGGTGCTGAAAAGCAGGATAGCAGTGAACCGAAAAAAGATGGTCCGCAACAAAACAAAAACCTATTCTATTTCAACAAAAGGAAGCCTACCTAACCTTTAGCTCAGGCCCTCACATAGTCCCCCTGGGAGCGCTAATTCCCATAGATACAATACCTGTATCCCCCTGAGGGGGCTAGAATGATTATGAAATGAGCCTAGCTTATATAAGCATTGTTGTATTTAGTACTCACCATAGCCTGCAAGCTTTCAAGATCCATTGACGGGACGCCATAATTAGAATCTCCAGCCCAAACGTACAACTTCATCTTTTGATGTATGCAACTACACAGCTAAATGTATAATTTCTAAAATAACAAGATTTCATTCAGCTAAATTGATATTTATGGGTGAAAAAGCAGTATCTTACTAATTTTAGACAAAAAATTAGTGAAGAAACTGTACTATAAATCTATAGTTAAGAACATCAAACTTCAACTTTCTGTAAGAGAATTAGGTCAATATTGAGTTTAGGTGATGAGGGCAAATTAAGCATTCCATTTCTAACAATCACTTAGAGGGACGGTTTGGCATAAAAAAACGTCTGTAAGTTCTCGGTGGATTTTTCTGAGATTCTACCGTAGGTGTAAATTGTTATGAACATTTTTTTTTATTTGGATGTATTTTCCGTAACCATACATGAAAAAGATTGTTTTCAAAAAACATGAAAAACATATGTTGCGGAAAATCCTAGTCCTCCTACAATTTTGAACTCACAGAACTGAGAAAATACTTTCTAGATAGCAAATTGTCTTTTTCAGAGGTCCGGTGCAAAAGTTTTTCGATTATTTGATTTTTTTAGTTTGGAAAACTTTTTCCCTAAAAAATTACCTTTTTTCCAATTTTTTTTAAAATTTGCTTCTAATTTTCAAGGTGAATTGAAATTAAAAAAACTTTTGCACCGGATCTATTTTCCTTTTCATGCGCTATTGGTTGGTATGCTTGTCATCTCTGTACCTTCAAAACTGTGGGAGGAGTAATTAGATTTTCAAAAATCAGAAAGTGAGTTTTCAGAAAAACCATTTTTCCCCAAAAAAAATTTATGATCTTTACTTATTTTTTAATTGAGTCTTATCAGCGATTCTGTACCTTCTTATGTACCTTCAAGACAGTGGGAAAGGATCCATATCAAAAGTCAATTAATACAAGTTTCAGAACAGGGTTTTTATTAACAATTTTTTTTTCCAGAGCTGGCTGACAACCGCAATCTTGTTTACATTGGCTCCAAGTCTCAAGATTGCGGTCGTCACCCTAATGGGTGGGTTAGAAGCTTTTTTATAATTTTCTCTAAAAGAACTGTGGCTACCCCTCATAACCCAACCTCTTTACATTTGTAATAAGGAGTTAGCTTCCGTTATCAATTAAATTCCGCATGGCGTGCTTGCTTCCTTGGCACTTGAAAGCCAACTTCAAAGTTGAATAATTTGAAAATAACGCATCAGGGCCAAAATTGGCATTCATGTAAAACGTTTTTAAATGGGCTCCTTTACTGATTTTTTTAAACGGAATGCTTAATTTCCCCACATCACCTAAACTCAATATTGACCGAGAATTATTATTATGCATGTTACAAATTTTGATGTAGGTACAATCGGTGCTGGAGAATTATACCTAAACACATTTCATGTGAAAAAATTTGCATGTAAAATCAATCAAACTTTCATCCTTAGCAATTGAAAAGTTTCAATATCAAAAGTTTTTACAATTTCTGAAGAAATAAAACAATTTTTGGATGCTTCTTCAATCGTACTTGTACTCAAGTCTTTACACAACCGGGTATACACAAAACAAATGCCCTCAGGTTAAAAAATCTAGGATTCTAGGCCTATCGCAAAATAACAATACCTCCATAGCTAAACATTACAACCTAATTGAGAAAATGTAACCCCAACATCGCAGGGTTGCACCAATCATAAATTGATTTCTTATCGTCGTTGTTGGATTATCACCACTATAAAATTAAATGTTATCTCGTACTAAGAAACCCGGCTTTCCTCTACTCCGTTTTAAAATCTGATGGCATTACTGGAGCCGGATTTTCCAACAATCGTACGTTGTGGTATCGGTACCTCTGGCATTATTACTTCTTCTAACTAGACTTGGATAAGCTACTTGTTGTAGCCCGAAGTAGTGAACTAATAGTACCAAGGAAGTTTAATGGAATGGAGGCGGCATCGCTATCTTTTGCCAGTCAAGCGAGTGAAGCCACTTATGCCGTCCCAAGCCCCGCCCGCCCGGCATTTGGCCCAAGTGTTGAGGTGGTGTTGCAGTGGAGGGGTAGCACCACCTTCAACATCAAGAACTAAACACCGTTTGCAATTCATGAAATTTCTGTACGTAGACGTGAAAACTTATGTCTGAATCTTTTTTGAAAGTAACTGCACATGTGTATAATGCATGAGCTCGGCATATAGGGAAAGTAGTCCTTGAACGCAGCATGATAAGCTGCACCCTTGTCGGGATTTATGTGACCGTTGGGGTAGTTTGAACTTAAATGTTAGTTCTTGACGGCCAAAAACTCGAACAACTCTCGATAGTGTTGTGGGAAATTACAAGAGGGATAATGAAAAACGGATTTGGACTCAGCTTAGTTCAGGTGGAGTTTATGGGAAGAGGAAACCAGGAGGTCTTCGATGAGCTTGACTGGAAATCCCAGTGAGGTCCGGAGTGCCGGTGGTGAGCTTCGGTGAGCGCTGGCGTCGCTCCGGCCGGTAGATGAGATTTTTAAGTGTATCGAGTTCAGAATATTCAATTTACTGTGGGCAATTTTTACAACAAGCACAACAATCGGTGCGTAGCTAGTTGTTTGGGCAAAGCATGCTTAATTTTGGAGCAGGTGAGTTTGATCAAGGTGCCGAGCCTGATGGCGATGATGACTCTTGGTTTGAATAGTACTTAAGATCCAGGCACGCGGAATTCAGCGAATGCAAAGCTAATTCAATGGTGCCAGGACTTTTAGGCAGTTGAGAATTAAGGCCCGTAATTAGAGAATATATCCGGCTAAAGGCCCAGAGCACAACTAAATCCAATCCAAGTAGAAGAACCAAAAGAAGCCCAGGGAGAATGTTGTAAATGGTGTGTGTGATGACGTTGAGGTCCTGTAAGGGCAGAGGCGCTGGATGAAACGTTCCAGGAGAGACATCAAGACATTCCACCACTGGCAATCCAACATATAATGACAACTCTTCCCACACGGAGAACTCCGAGAAACTCCTACAGGTTTGACACCAGCTACTTTAAGGATTCTCACTTTTGGCAAACTCAAGGAGATAGGACAGATTTTTGGTTGACAGGTTTTAACAATAAATAAATTGTTTAAACTGTTTAACTGTCAAAACTGTTCACTAATGCCTCTGGCTTTAAAAATCTGAGTATTAGGTTTAAGAACTTCCGGTAATAAAGATCGTGATTCCTTACAGAGACTACGGGCAAGTAAACACGAGATCTACAGAATATCGTGAAAATATCAAGTGACTGCACTTTTGAAAGCAGTAAGAAAAAAAACATAAAAATCCTAAAGTTCATGGATAGAAATCCTACTGAAAAATCCTGGTAGATATCATTTGCAATAATAAAGGAATTAAGGAATAATATATATCCCCAATGTTAAAAGGAAAAAGGAAAACCTAAGCGTTGATTTTACAGGCGGAAAATACGCGAAGAAAGAAAAAACGAAAGCATGAAAGTTCCGTGTGGCGATTTACCCGGGCGGCTTTACACGTCGGCCTCAGCCAAGCCGCCAGCAATTTGCACACACTCAAGATAGGCAGATGGTAGTGGGTGTTTGTCACAAGAATGCGATGAGTTAAATTAAATTTTATTGAAATGTTTTATATTGAAATAAGTGCGGTTACGTAAAGGTTTCAAAGAGTATGGAATTAAGAAATGAAATTCCAAAACTTAGCAAGCATAGACATGAATACTTTTCGTAATTTAAAACTACTGCAAGTCGGTTTGTAAAAAAAAAGAATAAATGCTACTATAACACATGCCTATAGTATTTATAGTCACAGAGTAGTGACAAGAGACGACGGTGTGAGGTTCCGCCATTACACAAAGACGCTATTATAGATTTGATACCCCTACACTAGAGCACAGCAAGGGTTCCACATAGACATAGACACAACATAGTAATAGACATCAAGTTAGGTAAAATAGTTTACTCACCTCTTGGATACCTTACAACATAGATACTCAGATACCAGAATGTGGTTAGCGAGAGCAGAGCGGAGATAGAAAGGAATATATATAGAATAGGGTAGCATAGAATTAGTACATTAGTTTAGAAATTAAGAAGTTAGATACCAACCACAGTAGGTAATATTATGTACACACTCGGTCAACATTTACTTGTTGTTGAACCCGAGGCCAATCGCAGACTGGCTCGCGAGTGTTGCCCTATCGAGCGTTGCCAACTTTCGGTCTCTCTAACTAGAACTTACAGTACTCGCTATATTACACCCCTCCCTCCTTAATTAGAAACCCCTCCCTGTATCCCCAGTCCCCTTATTCAATATGGTCAATCCTAAAGGTCCATTCTCACCACAGGCTTCCGAGCCCGGGTAGACCTGCGTGAGATGTTAGCACTTGGAGGCTCGTGCATCCTAGCCTCCTGGGTGGGAGTCGGGTAATCAGGTGTTCCGGTGTCAGGTTCATTGGTCGGAGGTGGTGGGTATGAATTTTGAGCAGGTTGTGGAAACACGATGGTTTCCTCCGTAGGTTGTTCCAAGGGTTCAGGGATGGTGTTCGAGCAGGTAATAACTTGGTCCTGGTGTCGACGAACGACCTCTCCCCCCTTCAGTTGGCACTTGTAGGATACCGGGCCTGTTTTCTCAATGGTGGTAGCAGGGGTCCATTTTGGGGAACCCGGCGTGTATTGACGGACCATCACAGGAGACTCCGGCGGAATATCAACCGCGCGAGACCCTGGGTGGTATCTTATCTGAGCGTCCTGGCGTTGAGCAACTTTGGACGCGATTGCTTCTGACGGCCAAAGCAGATCAAGACGAGAGCGAACTTTTCTGCCTAACATCAGTTCGGCGGGCGTAACACCTGTTGTCGTGTGGGGTGTCAGCCGATAGTTGAACAGAAACCTGTCTAGTGCTAGGCGTAAGGGTTCCGTTGACTTTCGTATATTCTTCTTGAAAGTTTGTACCATGCGCTCTGCCAGTCCATTAGTTGAAGGGTGGTATGGTGCGCTCGTAATATGTCGCATACCACATGCCTTCACAAATTCTTGGAACTCGGCCGATGTGAAACACGTTGCATTGTCAGAAACAATTGTTACTGGAAATCCAAATGTCGCAAAAGTGTGTTTCAGGCACGAGATCGTTTCGCTAGAGGTTGTAGTAGATGTGGGAAAATTTTCAACCCACTTAGAGTGTGCATCCACGATCACTAGATAGTATTTTCCATCCATTGGGCCCGCGTAGTCAATGTGTATGCGATGCCAAGGCTTCGCAGGCCATTCCCACGGATGGAGTTCAGCTTTCGTTGGTGCAGCTCGAGTGCTCAGGCACTCGCTGCATGACTTAGTCGTTTCTTCTAGATCTTTGTCCAGCAGCGGCCACCATACATAGCTGCGAGCTAACTCCTTCATCCTGGATGATCCAGCATGGCCAGAGTGCAGTTCGTCCACAATGGCTTGTCTGAGAGCTTGGGGTACAATAATTCTTGCTCCCCAGAGCACACAGCCATTTTGTGTGGACAATTCGTCTCGCCTCCTAGTATACGGAGCGAGATCGGGGTCACCAATTACCGTCGAAGGCCAGCCTACTTGGCAGTATTTGTACACCTTTGAAAGTACTGGGTCCCTTAGGGTGCCGTCGCGGATGTGGGTGCTGGTGACTGGAGCTGACTCGAGGAAATTCACTAAGGACGTCCATTCCGCAGGAATAGGTGTGGCTTCCTCGGGAGTTGTCAAAGGTAGACGACTGAGAGCATCAGCTGTGCCCAACAGCACGCCGGACCGGTGACGCAAGGTGAACTTGTAGGACTGCAGTAGTAAAGCCCACCTTTGAATGCGCCCGGATGCCATCGGAGGAATGCTTCTACCCGGATCAAATAGTCCTAACAAAGGTTTGTGGTCCGTAACCACAGTGAAATCCTGTCCCCACAGGTAGCAATGAAATTTTCGAAGTGCGAACACCATAGCTAGGGCTTCTTTCTCAGTTTGAGAGTAGTTGCGTTCTGTTGCTGTTAGAGTTCGGGAGGCAAAATAGGCGGGGCGTTCAATCCCATCAATAAGGTGACACAGCACCGCTCCCACACCATACGCACTACTGTCAGCCACTACCACTATGGGTTTCTGAGGGTCAAAGTGGACTAGAGTCTGAGAGTCCAGGAGGGCTTGTTTAGATTTCTGGAAGGCTCTCTCCTGACTTGCATCCCATTTCCAAGGGGTTTTGTCTCTCAGTAAGGTATTTAGGGGCTCCAGCATAGTTGCAGATGATTTTAGAAATTTCCTATAGAAATTTAGCAGCCCAAGGTAGGCTCTCAGTTGAGTTACATTAGTAGGAGCTGGTGCATTCTGGATTGCTGCTACCTTCTCTGCAGTGGGGTGCAACCCATCCTTGTCAATTTGGTATCCAAGGTAGGATACCTGTGGCACTCCAATTTGGCATTTATCCATTTTCAGTTTTAGTCCTGCCTCCTGTAGTTTAGATAATATAATGAAGGCATCTACGGATGCTTTATTTCCAATCAAGCCTGATACATATCACCTTGAACATTGGATTTTCAAATGCCTTATAACTAACACCAGGACGCCATGACGCTTTCCCCCGGTCAAGACCGGTACCCATTTCAGACACCTGGGTAGAGTGGGGTATTGTGCTTGGAATTTTTCTCCTATACCCAACAGAGAAAATCGCCACTGCCAGCGCCGAGTTTCGAACCCGATAAGACTTGATAGAGACGCTTGTTGTGCTCTTGCTCATTAGTGGCACTCACCAGGACGTCATCCAGGTAGCAGAACACTCCTGGGAGGCCCTGCAATAGTCCTTCCATGGCACGCTGGAAGATTCCAGGTGCGGACGCAATTCCAAAACTGAGACGGTTGTAGGCAAATAAACCTCTGTGGGTGTTTATTACCGTGAGTTCCTTGGAGTCTTCATCCAAGGGTAGTTGGGCGTATGCCTGAGACATATCTAGCTTGGAGTATATAACTCCTCCTGCTAACCCGCTGAATAGATCTTCCACTCTGGGTATAGGGTAGGTATCAAGCCTAGTGGCTCTGTTGACTGTTAATTTGTAGTCCCCACAGATGCGGATGCTTTGATCAGCCTTGAGCACAGGGACGATCGCCGCTGCCCATCTCGAGTATTGTACAGGGGTGAGGATATCTTCCTGCACCAGTCTATCAAGTTCTGCCTCCACCTTAGGTCTCAGTGTGTAAGGCACGTTCCTGGCCTTACAAAACTTTGGTGGTACAGCTGGATCCACTTCTATTTTGAAATTCCTTCCCTTAAAGCAACCTAGACCTGGTTGAAAAAGGTCAGGGAATTTATTTGCTAACTCTTCAGGGCAGGTAGTCAATTTGTTGACATTATTTGATACTATAGTTAGCCCAAGGGAATCAATCAGGTCCCTACCCAGCAAAGCTGGCCCCTCCCTGTCTACAATCACAATAGTTGCTAGTTGAGGAACCATATTACCAGATTCACGCTGGATGTTAGCTCTAATCTCTCCGCAAACTACTAGCTCCGCTCCCCCATAAGTCCTAAGCTTAACATCAGAAAGTCTTAGCTCGGGTCTGGACTTGGCTGGTATTTTAGAGTAGGTGGCCATTGAAAGGATAGACCTGGCAGCACCTGTATCTACCTCCATCTCTAATGGCACACCATTTAGTAACAATTTTATTTTGATTGGGGGTTTCATTTCCTCGGCTATTGAGAAAATCTCTCCATAACAGCCTAGATTAGCAACTGGATAGTCTGCACAGGCTGCATTGTTAGTTCTATTAGGGTTAGGGTGGTGTTCCCTCCCCCTTTTCTCATGCATAGCATGCACAAAATTATTTTTGTTGTCTTTAGCAGAATTTTGCTTTTTCAATTTAAAGCAACACTTCTTAAGATGGCCTTTTTGGCCACAACCATGACAGACACTGTCTTTATAGGGGCAATCTCTACGCCAGTGCAGATTACCACAGCCGCTGCATGCTGATTTGGGGCTAGCTTGAGCCTGAGTTTTGCCCTGAGGCTTAATAGCAGTTTGCTTTACTCTATGCTGGCCCACATTTAGTATGGAATTAGGTTGCCTTAACACAACCGTCTCCCTCAGTTGGGTTTCTTTGGCAGTTGCCAGATCCACGGCTTTTTTCCATGTGAGGTCATTTTCATTGAGCAAACAATTTTGAACATCATTACTGGCCACACCCAGTATTAACCTATCTAGCAGAGTTTCTTCCAGAACTTCCTGTTTGAAATTACAGGTGTCTGAAAGGGCCTTTAAGCTAGCCACAAAATCAGCAATGCTCTCCCCTTGTTTCTGTTTCCGCTTATGGAACCTAAACCTTTCAAAGATCTGGTTGCGTGTCGGCTTAAAATGCCGTCTTAACGCTTCCATGATCTCCTCATAGGTAGCATCTAAAAGTCTTTTAGGTGATAGTAGGTCTTTGGTCAACCTAACAATTTTAGGACCCACCAGAGCAATAAATGTTTTAGCTTTATTTGAATCTTCCACTTTATTAATACTAAGGAAGCAGTTTAGCCTGACTTCATATTCTGGGAATTCTTCCTCTAAAGGATTGAATTCTCCCACTGAGCCTAGCATTGGCATTTTTACCCAGCTTTACAGCTAATTATCAGATATCTACCTGAAATAGTAGTAGCAACAATATCAGTTGCAAGAGTAGCCAATTCAAGAGGCTGTAATAATACACCTTGTTAAAAAAAAATCAGAAATTTACAGCATCAATACTCTAGTCACTGAATAATAATATAAATTCTGAGTTCCTTCATTAGTCTAGCCTCTCACAATAGTTCTACAAAAAATAATCCTCGTCGCCAGTATTATAGATTTGATACCCCTACACTAGAGCACAGCAAGGGTTCCACATAGACATAGACACAACATAGTAATAGACATCAAGTTAGGTAAAATAGTTTACTCACCTCTTGGATACCTTACAACATAGATACTCAGATACCAGAATGTGGTTAGCGAGAGCAGAGCGGAGATAGAAAGGAATATATATAGAATAGGGTAGCATAGAATTAGTACATTAGTTTAGAAATTAAGAAGTTAGATACCAACCACAGTAGGTAATATTATGTACACACTCGGTCAACATTTACTTGTTGTTGAACCCGAGGCCAATCGCAGACTGGCTCGCGAGTGTTGCCCTATCGAGCGTTGCCAACTTTCGGTCTCTCTAACTAGAACTTACAGTACTCGCTATATTACAGACGCTATCGACAACGAACGCCGGCAAATTTCGCCGCGTTCGTTCCGAGTATCGAATCATGAATGAAAACTGCAGGTATCTACTATTGTAGTGAAGAAAGGAACGAACATGATTATGTTTTGATAATAAAATCATGACACGGAAATGCAATGCACACCTGACGCAAAATTTTACGCTAAGTCACGTTGAGAAACAAAACAAAACACTGAATGAAAACATGCTACATCACAATTCCTACGCATAACTACGTATCTTAATAACACTGCACTGTCAACTATTAATACCCACTGAACACGAAGAAAGAACACGATTATTTTCTAACACTGATTACTCACGAGAACGAAGAAAGAACACGATTATTTTCTAACACTGATTACTCACGGGAAAAATGCTGTGAGCGGGCTAGTCAACCGCCAAAGTAAGAGTGCTCTATTTGAAACAGAGACGCGCATTGCGCAGTATTGCCACCAGAGGGCTTCTCTCTCGAAAAATGTAAATTGTTAATCTATCGTCTCATGTATTTACACAAAAACTTCAATGATTACGAATTAGAAGTAGAAAATAATTAATAATGAATTAGAGTAAGATTTTTAATGCTACTAATTAATTTATTTAAGTACGAATGGCAAATTTCTAATTTTTACGCTTATGTAGCGGTATGCTACATTACCCCCCAAGGCGCAGACCGAAAGGTCCACCCGCTGCAATCATCTGTAGCGGGAAGGAGGGCGAACTACACGACCCTGCCGAGTTCGGCAATTGGCAAATGATACTGAGCGGGGAAGTTTCACCAAACGGGTCTGCAAGTTTAGATCGGCAAGAGTCCTAGGAACAGGAGTTACTGCAGCGGGCTCGTCTGGTCTCTCCAGACTTGTCGCTGTGTCAGTAAGAGGGCTAGAATTAGAGTCTACGATAGGCTTAGGGATAGGGTTTGAATGTACAGACACGTAGAAAGGGTTACACTCAAGTTGACTAGGCAACAAGGCAGCCAACTGAGGACGCTGAGATGGTAGATTTGATCGAGTCTCAGTGGGAAGGGAAATCTGCGGAGAGGATGATGAGTTATAAGTTACACTATGATCAGAAGTGTATGCGACTTTTAATCGATCAATGCTCACAGGGTCGTGTGAACCGAATCTTTCGAGGATGAAATATTTTTGCTTGCGTTTAAGTACTTTGAATGGGCCATCATAAGGGCGCGTGAGTGTAGGTTTTATAGCATCATTGCGGACATACACATGTGTGCAGTCTTGCAGGGCAGAATCCAGTTTGTCCTGAGTCTGAGGCATTCGTGGAGCCACATACTTGATCTTACGCATGCAATCTTTGAGACAGGTTACATAAGCGGAACGGTCAGCGGATGAAAATTCAGGCAAAGGTTTTGGGTCAACAATGTCGCCGGGGAGACGAAGCGTTTTCCCGTACAACATTTCAGCAGCTGTGCATTGCTGATCCTGTCTGTGTAAATTTCGGATGCTAAGTAGTACTACTGGAAGTCTATCAGTCCAATCGTGACTGCAATTAAGGCAGCGCAATGCAACCTTGAGGTCTCTGTGGACTCTCTCAATAAGTCCATTTGACTGCGGATGATACGCTGTAGTTGATGTATTTGCACACCCTAAAGCGGTGCTAAGCTCACTCCAGAATTTGGAGGTGAATTGTGATCCCCGGTCGTGTGTGACACTTAAGGGAACACCAAATCTAGAGATCCAGTTTGACAAGAAAGCGCGCGCTACGGTCTCAGTTTGGGTATCAGGAAGAGGGACAGCCTCAACCCAACGCGTGAACCTATCTATGATGGTCAACAAATAAGAATGCCCGCGCGATAAAGGCAAAGGACCCACCAAATCTAGGTGTACAGAGTCGAACTTGTGACCTGTGAATGCACAACTCTGCAGCGCTGCACGATTATGTTTCACCACCTTACTACTCTGACACGCATGGCAATTTTGCACAATTTGCTTGACCTCCTTACGCATCGCTGGCCAGACGAAACGATCAGAAATCAAACGCACTGTACGGTTAATACCTGGATGAGAGAGGGAATGGTAGTGGAGGACAGCTACTCTGCGGAGCGTCGCAGGAAGATACAAACGAGAAGGTCGCTCGGCATCACGGTACACGCCGTCAACCAAGGTTAGTTTCGGAGAGGAAGTGTTAGAAGGTTTGAGAAGGTCCTGAAGTTCAGGATCCTCCTTCTGAGTTTGGGAAATATTACCAAAAGTGATTTCACCACTGGTTTGGACAGTGTTGATTCTGGAAAGACAATCAGCTACAGTATTGTCCAACCCTTTTATGAAACGGATGTCAGTGGTAAACTGACTTATAAACGACAAGTGTCGAGCTTCCCTAGGGGAATGTCTTTCAGAAGGCATTTTTATCGCTGAGGTCAGAGGTTTGTGATCTGTGTAGATCACAAACTCCCTCGCCTCTAGAGCATGGCGGAAGTGTCTCACAGACAAGTAGATAGCAAGAAGTTCCCTACCGAACGCGCTATAACCACGCTCAGTGGGCGACAGCTTTTTGGAAAAGAAAGCAAGAGGAGAGATATTAGTACCCACTTGTTGTTGCAACACAGCACCTACGGCGGTACTGGATGCGTCCACAACGAGACTAAAATCAGCATTAGCAATAGGGTAGGATAATTCAGTCGCGGAAGCTAACTTGTGCTTGATTGTCTCAAAAGCTTTGCGCGCTTCTTCTGTCCATTTTACCTCAATAGATTTGCCTTTTCGTTTCGGTTCGAGGAGGTCAGACAAGGGCGCTAAAGTTTGAGCACAGTTGCGTATGAAACGATGGTAGAAGTTAACAGAACCTAGGAACCTTCTTAGTTCCTTCTGGGTCTGTGGAAGAGGAAAGTTTTTGATCACTTCTACTTTGGAAGGCAAAGGTTTTAGACCTAGGCTAGAGATTTCATGACCTAAGTAAATCAGTGATGGCTTTCCGAGCTCACATTTTGCAGGATTTACGAGGAGTCCATTGTCGGACAATCTTTGAAAAACGACCCTAAGATGGTCTTTGTGCAACTCCGGGGTTGTGGATGCCACTAGGATGTCGTCTAAATAGACATAAGCGAAAGTGAGATCAGAGAAAATTTCAGCCATGTGCCTTTGGAACGTTTGAGGAGCATTCCTCAAGCCATATGGCATCTTGAGGAATTCAAAGAGACCAAACGGAGTGATTACCGCGGTCTTAGGAATCGCAGACTCATCCAAGGGAATTTGATGGAAGGCAGACTGCAGGTCTATCTTAGAGAAAATTTGTGCTCCCTCTAAATTTGCACTGAAATCATGAAGGTAGGGAATAGGGTATCGATCAGGTAAAGTAACGGCGTTCAACCTGCGGAAATCCCCGCACGGTCTGAATTCACCGTTAGCCTTGGGTACTAGCAAAAGAGGGCTAGCCCAAGGGCTTTTGGAGGTGCGGATGATGCCATTTTCGAGCATGCGCGCAAATTCTTTCTTAGCTAACGCCAATCGATCAGGCGGCAGTCGCCTAGCACGGGAGAAAACTGGCGGACCTTGCGTCTCTATGAAGTGCTTTGTGCATGTTTGCATGTTATTTGAAGCTAAGTTAGGGTTTGTTAATGCTGGGAAATCTTTAAGTTCTTGTTCAAACATGCACTCCTCCTTGAAAGCAATCGAGAAGGAATGCAAGACATTTGCTCTAGTTATGCTACAAGCGGGAATTGAGATCTGTGTCTCCTCGTCCCTAATTCTACGGTTCTTAATATCTACAATTATGCCAAACTTGGCTAGGAAATCAGCACCTATTATGGGCTCTTGGACTTCAGCTACCAAGAAGGTGAAAAGGAAAGATCGCCTCAATCCCAGACCGCACTCTAAAATTCTTTCACCGTAACAAGGAATTGGCGTGCCGTTTGTGGCGCGTAATGTCGCCAACAATGGATTGTTTTTGTCTTTCACCGTGGCTGGGATAATTGACACACTGGAGCCAGTGTCTATTAAAAATCGATACTTGGTGACGGGATCGTGAATGGTCAAGAGGCGAGTAGTCTGGGAACGAGGCAACGCAGTACTCGCTACTATGCGTCGCTGTTGGCGTTTCCCGAAGACATTTCGGTATAACGAGGACAGTATCTAGAGGCACATTTGCGAGCTTGGTCACCAAATTTCATGTGGTACCAGCATAAATTGCTACTAGCATCACGAGAGCGCGACCTGAAGCGGCGGTCTTGATTTGACCTATCATAAGATCTACCTCTATCAAAGCGTTGAGGAGGAGGAGAAGGATAGTTTGAGTGATAGTCATAGGGATAGTCGTAGGCATTTTGGTGGCTTTGGAATCTCCCTGGGCCTTGCTGAATGTGACCTACACTTTGACCTATTTGAAAATTTTGGAGAGCTTGCTTTATTTCAGCGATGTCCTGCTGCATCTTATCTATTGTGGCTGAGGATTGATTTTGCGCCGTATTTGACGGGCTAAAAGTTGTAGCTGCTACATTCAGGGAAGCAACTTGTGGTTCTCGTGACGAATTAATATTTCGCATCACCGTCTCTGCGGACTCCGCTAATTTTTCTAACGTTTGCTCGGGCCCTGCTAACGATAGAAATGGACGCACGTTCGGAGGAAGCTTAGTCATGAAAACTTCCTTCAGAAATCCCTCAGCTACGGCAACACCCGTAGCGAGTTTCCGCAGTTCTTTCACTAGCGAAGTGGGGGAGAAAGAGACAGAGACAGATGGAATCGCTGAGGCGTCTACAAGACTTCGGAATTTGTCCGCATCGGACATCTGAAGCTTTGCTAGAATTTTGCCTTTCAAGATTCCGTAAGGATTGAGAGCTGGAGGGTTTTCTAATATTTGGTTTGAGTCATTCAATAGTTTTGTGGGCGCGGCGGTCACAAGAGCATAGAATTTGTCTATGTCATTTATTATTTTATGATACCTAAACACGGCTTCACACTGTTGAAACCAGGTGTGAGCGTCCTCCGGAATAAAGGGCGGGAGCCTAATGGGTTTTGAGGGGGCTCGATCTTCATTATCTGATTCAGTCATGCTAGCGATCACTTTTGGGATGCACAATTAATGATATCAGTGCCTAAGACTTGGGATTAAGTGGCAAGGGTTTGCGTTAATTCTTTACCTACTCAATCATTCAGGTTAAGTTGAAACAGAAGGAAGGAAATATGAAATTGGAAACGAGAAAAATTTCTGCGGTATGCGGCAATTTGCGTAGGCACAAAAATAAAGCAGGTGAGGAAAAAATTATTTTTCTACCTACTCAATCAATCAATAACGTTGAAGAAAACGGAGGGAAAATGGAGAATGGAAACGCGAATTTTACGGTAGTCAGAATGCACGTAAGCACGGAAATAGAAAAAAAATATTTTTCCTACCTACTGTGGCACATGAAACAAACAAACAAGGACAGGATAGCGCTGAAAAAAAATTTTGTTAGAGCTGCTCAGAGAACAATTAGCACGGTCAAAATCCACAGGAATCTCTCAAACTACTACGACATGGGAAAATTTATCACTACAATGATACGCCAACATTATCCTCTCACAATCTCTCAAACACTTCGAGTTGAGTTTTTATTTTTAAGGTTCCCGGCCAATGCACCAGTGTCGGGATTTATGTGACCGTTGGGGTAGTTTGAACTTAAATGTTAGTTCTTGACGGCCAAAAACTCGAACAACTCTCGATAGTGTTGTGGGAAATTACAAGAGGGATAATGAAAAACGGATTTGGACTCAGCTTAGTTCAGGTGGAGTTTATTGGAAGAGGAAACCAGGAGGTCTTCGATGAGCTTGACTGGAAATCCCAGTGAGGTCCGGAGTGCCGGTGGTGAGCTTCGGTGAGCGCTGGCGTCGCTCCGGCCGGTAGATGAGATTTTTAAGTGTATCGAGTTCAGAATATTCAATTTACTGTGGGCAATTTTTACAACAAGCACAACAATCGGTGCGTAGCTAGTTGTGTGGGCAAAGCATGCTTAATTTTGGAGCAGGTGAGTTTGATCAAGGTGCCGAGCCTGATGGCGATGATGACTCTTGGTTTGAATAGTACTTAAGATCCAGGCACGCGGAATTCAGCGAATGCAAAGCTAATTCAATGGTGCCAGGACTTTTAGGCAGTTGAGAATTAAGGCCCGTAATTAGAGAATATATCCGGCTAAAGGCCCAGAGCACAACTAAATCCAATCCAAGTAGAAGAACCAAAAGAGGCCCAGGGAGAATGTTGTAAATGGTGTGTGTGATGACGTTGAGGTCCTGTAAGGGCAGAGGCGCTGGATGAAACGTTCCAGGAGAGACATCAAGACATTCCACCACTGGCAATCCAACATATAATGACAACTCTTCCCACACGGAGAACTCCGAGAAACTCCTACAGGTTTGACACCAGCTACTTTAAGGATTCTCACTTTTGGCAAACTCAAGGAGATAGGACAGATTTTTGGTTGACAGGTTTTAACAATAAATAAATTGTTTAAACTGTTTAACTGTCAAAACTGTTCACTAATGCCTCTGGCTTTAAAAATCTGAGTATTAGGTTTAAGAACTTCCGGTAATAAAGATCGTGATTCCTTACAGAGACTACGGGCAAGTAAACACGAGATCTACAGAATATCGTGAAAATATCAAGTGACTGCACTTTTGAAAGCAGTAAGAAAAAAAACATAAAAATCCTAAAGTTCATGGATAGAAATCCTACTGAAAAATCCTGGTAGATATCATTTGCAATAATAAAGGAATTAAGGAATAATATATATCCCCAATGGTAAAAGGAAAAAGGAATACCTAAGCGTTGATTTTACAGGCGGAAAATACGCGAAGAAAGAAAAAACGAAAGCATGAAAGTTCCGTGTGGCGATTTACCCGGGCGGCTTTACACGTCGGCCTCAGCCAAGCCGCCAGCAATTTGCACACACTCAAGATAGGCAGATGGTAGTGGGTGTTTGTCACAAGAATGCGATGAGTTAAATTAAATTTTATTGAAATGTTTTATATTGAAATAAGTGCGGTTACGTAAAGGTTTCAAAGAGTATGGAATTAAGAAATGAAATTCCAAAACTTAGCAAGCATAGACATGAATACTTTTCGTAATTTAAAACTACTGCAAGTCGGTTTGTAAAAAAAAAGAATAAATGCTACTATGAAACATACCTATAGTATTTATAGTCACAGAGTAGTGACAAGAGACGACGGTGTGAGGTTCCGCCATTACACAAAGACGCTATCGACAACGAACGCCGGCAAATTTCGCCGCGTTCGTTCCGAGTATCGAATCATGAATGAAAACTGCAGGTATCTACTATTGTAGTGAAGAAAGGAACGAACATGATTATGTTTTGATAATAAAATCATGACACGGAAATGCAATGCACATCTGACGCAAAATTTTACGCTAAGTCACGTTGAGAAACAAAACAAAACACTGAATGAAAACATGCTACATCACAATTCCTACGCATAACTACGTATCTTAATAACACTGCACTGTCAACTATTAATACTCACTGAACACGAAGAAAGAACACGATTATTTTCTAACACTGATTACTCACGAGAACGAAGAAAGAACACGATTATTTTCTAACACTGATTACTCACGGGAAAAATGCTGTGAGCGGGCTAGTCAACCGCCAAAGTAAGAGTGCTCTATTTGAAACAGAGACGCGCATTGCGCAGTATTGCCACCAGAGGGCTTCTCTCTCGAAAAATGTAAATTGTTAATCTATCGTCTCATGTATTTACACAAAAACTTCAATGATTACGAATTAGAAGTAGAAAATAATTAATAATGAATTAGAGTAAGATTTTTAATGCTACTAATTAATTTATTTAAGTACGAATGGCAAATTTCTAATTTTTACGCTTATGTAGCGGTATGCTACACCCTTGCACGCCGAGTGCCACTTGCGAAATGAGCCCCATCTCCGTGTCTGGGGCCGTCTGCCTACAGCTACTGAAAATTGGCTTCACTTTAGAGCGATGATGCCGGTTCCATGTATCCAACTTCCTTGAATAGTACAATGTGCTTGTCATAGCCGTGTGATTTAAGGACTTGCCCTGCCGTGAAAGCATCGATGGTTTGAATCCCAGCTCTGGGTGGCGATTTTCTTCGTTTGGTATATGTAGGAGGTTGCTGATTTTTCGTAGCACCTCCTTCGAGTCTATCACGGGGTTTAAGACCCGGTAAGGGATAGTAACGAGTCGGTCGAAGAAATGGATCTATTGTTTAGACTACTGAGGCCAGTAATCTCAAAAAGTAACGAGAACGTAAAATGGTATGACTAAAAGAGTGTAATCGTAAGGGTAACTTGAACAAACGAAGGAAATGAGGCAGTCGATAAAATGAATAGGTGATATGAGCCTCGAGACATTAAGATGATATTAGACGTTGCCATATTAACATAACGGCATTGTAATGTATGGTCAGGCGCGAGTAAGGTGCAAGTAAGTGGGTAAACAAAAGGGGGTAGCGGCGGAGTAGGCCTGTGAAAACAGTCTACGTTAATACACTTGTAAAGACATATTTCTAGCACTTTGACATGCCTAATGCAATTATTATATCTAGGTATAACGACTATGGACACATATCATTATTACGTAATGTCTGTAAGTCGCACTAGTAATCACGAATTATCTAAAGAAATAATTATATTATTTTATCGTGAGCTCCGTTCTAAAATTCTCAATGTATTATAAGAACCAAAATTTTACACAGAACACAAGACACGAAAGTAGTAGTTATTTCATCAACACAATAATTAAACACTGGCAGAAAATAGACACTCACCCAGACGGTTCAAGTTGGGAATACGCTACGTCTACATCCTGACGTAGTAGCTAGGCAAATGGGCTGGTGTCTACAGCCTCACGGTCGGCCTTGGCAAAATGTTGCCATAAAGGTTCACTCAACTCGTCTCGTAAGACGGTGTAGATTTAATCTATTTTAATATTTATTTATCTTTGAATAAAAGACTGTTTAAAAGGTACAAAATTACTTTATGTTAAATTCTAAATTTTTATTAATTATTCAGCAATTGTCCGGGCACCACAGTACTACCCTGGCCAGACGCGGAGCGCACAGAGGAAACTGAGATAGGGAAAGCCAGGTAGTTAGAGGTAAAGGAAATCGAGGGTAGGACATGTGGCGAGAGCCTGTGTTAGGTCACTAAAAGATTGCTCTGCAGCCTCGGTCCATGTCAGCCGTTTTAGCTGCTAGGGTGGTGGCAAAATAGTTTGATTAACATAAAGCATTGTCGACAAGGAGACGTATCGAAGGAGAAAGACTAATATTTGACATGTTCTTGAAACATTACAGGTCACGATAACACTAAGGACAGGCGCAGTCAGCAATGGTTGCTACTCTTATCAGTAGGGGCCGTACGCCGCCTGCGCTTACCTCGCACTCAAGGAAAGTAGGTTTAGTTTGAAAGGAGCTACATTTGTCTTACGACAAAAACTACCTGTGCTGAACCAGAAAGGAAAAAGATCAGGGTAGATCTACAGGCAAAGGAGTTTGAAAATTCGGTTCGGAGGATAGTTTCCGAGGAAATTCAGGAATGAACACAATTTTGGACATATTATGTCAGAATTTAGTTTTAATTATGGCGCCTCTGTCGTTCACCACTTCAAACAGGAAACCTAAGCATGATATCCTCAAGATACGAATGTCATGGCTACCTGAGAAGCAGTGGAAATATTGAGTGGAACAGACAACAACATCTGTGTGCTGTCAGGAACCAGGATGTGAAGTTTCTAGCGAGAAAAACATGAAAGAAGAAAGAAAGAAAGAAAAAACTTTATTTTCAATAGAGATTGTACAATATTACAATCATTGGTTTTTAAATATCTTAAAATTAATACACTTAGATGATACACACACACGAGTATTGAAAAAACTCGTGTCACTAGTCGAAAAGATATGATTGAGGGCTACATTTGACAATACATTTCATGATAATTATAAGAGATAACGCAAATTCATGGACGATGCATTTTCATTGTGGGGTGAAAACACTTTTGACAGTTTACATGTACATGACATAAAACTTCGCAATTATTGATGCCAGGAAATAATATATGAATCGTTTGTTTCGGCAAATGTTCAAAAGTGTCATTTTAAGGAAGCATGAAAAAAATATATAAATACAAATCCATATACATATATATACGCACATATATATATATATATATATACTTACATACACACACACATACAGATATATATATATATATATATATGTACGCATAAGCATGAGGACCAAGAAGATTATAAGTTTTGAATTTCTAATTCAACAATTTTAACATAACGGTCGTTAGTTAATAAGTATTTTATTCAAATATAAATGGATGATCGCACAACAAATGTATAAGTTGTACATGAATGCTTTACAATAATAAAGAGATGACGAGTTAGGTAATGTTACAAGTTGAGAGTGAACAGAAAATGACCATTATCTCTAGTAAAATGCTAGTTGTCAGTCTAGTACACACATATGTGCACACATACATGTGAATATAAACACATATATGTACACATAAGCATGAGGACCAAGAAGATTATAAGTTTTGTATTTCTGATTCAACAATTTTAACATACCGGTCATTAGTTAATAAGCATTTTATTTAAATATAATGAATGATCGCAGAACAAATGTATAGTTTGTACATGAATGCTTTACAATAATAAAGAGATGACGAGTTAGGTAATGTTAAAAGTTGAGAGTGAACAGAAAATGACCATTATCTCTAGTAAAATGCTAGTTGTCAGTCTAGTACACACATATGTGCACACATACATGTGAATATATACACATATATGTACACATAAGCATGAGGACCAAGAAGATTATAAGTTTTGTATTTCTGATTCAACAATTTTAACATACCGGTCATTAGTTAATAAGCATTTTATTTAAATATAATGGATGATCGCAGAACAAATGTATAGTTTGTACATGAATGCTTTACAATAATAAAGAGATGACGAGTTAGGTAATGTTACAAGTTGAGAGTGCACAGAAAAAAGACCATTTTCTCTAGTAAAATGCTAGTTGTCAGCTTAGTACACACATGTGTGCACGTATACATGTAGATATATATACATACGCATGCACAGACATACCCACGCACATACTTACAGCAAACTCGTAAGCATACACCAATGCATTTCTATGCATCGAGGCAATACATACGCATTCTACAGAGTGTCATACGCATAGCGTGCACACGTACACATATATACAAGTAAGCATGTGCGCAAATATCAGCATAAACTAGCCATTATAAACCAGAATTCCAATCGAGGGGAACAGAAAAAATATCTTTTATTATAGCATGAATTTTATAAAATTTAGTACTAAAAATAGTGGCACAAGACAGTCTACTTAAGTCAGAAACATGAAATCGATTGTGGGACGTGGATAAGAAAGAAAACATTAATGTCCTATAAAGGTTTCATATTAGAAAACAAATCACATAATCTTTGAAATATGGCGCAAATTGTCGGCAATTCATGAACAAACATAGGTATCACATTATTATAAGCATATAACTATAAGCAGAATCAGCATATTACTGCAGTATAAATGGATGATCACACAACGAATTTATTTTCAATTTTTTTTACATGGATGCTTTACAATTTCAAATTAGAAAAAAAAACACATTATCTTTGTAATATGGTGCAGAATGTCTGCAATTGATAAACACACACACACATAGGTACCATGTTTGCAAATGACAACGTATAGGCGGTCAAATCATAATACCTACGCATACTTCCAAACTGTTGTGTGATGTCTTGAATTATAAAACAATGAGCGAGGGAGATTGTTCAGCAATGGAGATACCAGGCAAATGAGATTCGTCAGTACTCATTCAGTGTGTTCTGTAACTAAAAATTATTATTGAGACACAAGATGACGAGTTATTTTGGCTTTAAATTCTCTAGGTCTTTGAGGGACTTTAATATTCAGGGGAAGTTTGTTCCACAGTAAGGCGCCTGATATGGACAGAGCCTTCTGCCCTAAGTGAGATGAACGATAGTTGACTAAGACATTATTGTTTCTGTTCGGTTTTTGATTGGTTACAGTGGGTGGATGGAAACGCACTATCTCAGCATTGCTCTGAGGAAGATATAACGAGGAGAATACGTATTGGGCCTTCTGCAAGAGGAGCCTTTCTTGGATAGGAATCCAGCCGAGTTTATTGAGGAGAGGGGTTACGTGATCACTTCTTTTATAATTACCGTTGCATACCACCTTGGCTGCAAAATTCATGCATTTTTGTAAGTCCCTTTGAAGGTATTGAGGTAAGTCTCCCCATACTAGGCTGCAGTAGTCAATGCGCGATAACACAAGGGATTGAATAGCTAATAATCTGGATTTTTCGTCTAGCATACTTTTTATACGATGAAAAAACATTAAAGTTCCGTAGATTTTGTTGCAAGTAGTCTCAACGTGAGATTTGAAGGACATATTTCTATCGAACCAGATACCTAGATTTTTAACTTTTTCTGATGCATTAATTTTATCATTTCCAACTGCAAGAGTAAGATCTGAAGTTTTTTTAATTGCATCTTTGGATCCAAAAACAATGCATTGTGTTTTATTAGCATTTAATTTGAGACCATTTCGGTCGTACCATGATTTCAGGCTAGTCAGTAAAGTTTCGGCTTTAATTTGCGTCTGTGGTATTTCCGATACTGAACTTGTTATTGCAATTTGAACATCATCTGCATACATTGAGATCCGTGTGTTAGAAGGCATTGGAGGGAAATCATTAATGAAAATAGAAAAGAGTAGCGGACCAAGAATGGATCCTTGGGGAACACCAAAATTGTTTTGAATGAATGGGGACAATTTGTTTTCTATGCGGACTGCATGAGATCGATTTGACAAGTAACTTTCAAACCATTGCGTGTCTATTCCCAAGTTCAGTATTTTACGTAGAAGTCTTTCATGTTGGACGCTATCGAACGCCTTAGAGAGATCAAGTAGCAGCAAGAGTGTTACATTCTTTTGATCGATGTCACTGTATATTTTTTCAGATATATTGAGCAGAGCGTCTTGAGAGCTAGTGTTTCTTCTATAGGCATATTGATTTTGGTGGAGTAGATTTGACTCGTCCAGGTGAAATGACAGTTGATTTGTCACCACTTTCTCCAATAGTTTGGACATGACAGGCAAAAGACTGATGGGCCTGTAGTTTGATGCTGTATTTAGGTCACCACTTTTGTGCAACGGTCTAATAATGGAGTGTTTCCATTGGTTTGGAAACGTGTTGGTTACTATTGATGTATTAATTATCAGACGAACCCATGGTGCTGTAACAGGGAAACTGTCTTTGATATATTGAAGACTGATACCATCATGTCCAACTGCCTTTGTGTTTTTTAGTGAGTATAAGATGTTTCGTAACTCTGGTAAATCGACAGGGCGTGGTCTCCACTTGACATCAGTCCTCGAGGGTGCAGTGGGGCATGAATTTTCAATTGTCGTTTCATCTGGATTGGTACACACCTCACTGAAAACTTGAGCCCCTACTTTTGAAAAGAATGTGTTGAAATCCGTGGCTGTTGCCAAGGGATTTTCAAAATTACTTATGCGATCTAAATTTTTATATGGGGCTACCTCACTAATGATTTCCCAAGTTCGCTTCATGTTATTTTTAGCCGTTATCAGTGCCTGGTGGAAGTGAGTTTGTTTCGCTTCAGTGATTTTCTTTCGAAGAATCTTTTCGTGTTCTTTATATCTCTTGTATAAGGTACTGTTTGATCTATTGTTTTTGTACTCTCGCAAGTTAGCTTTCTTTATTCTGCTCATCTCTTTAACTTCGTCAGTGATCCAAACAGTTCGTTTTGGCTTGGTTTTTTTGGTGACGTAAGGTGCACATTCGTCGAGAGCTGCTGTGAAGTTCTCGTTGAAAATTGACACTTGTATATCAACATCGTCAGATTGCATCATTTTCTGGAATTCGGTAGACCTATCGAGTAGTTTTTCTTGAAATAGTTCTGCTGAATAGTGCCTTTTCGAGCGATAGGTCATTAAGCGGTATTTTTGTCTTTCCTTCGCAATATTAATTTCACATTCTATAGAGTGGTGATCGGAAATAGAAGGTGATATTACTGTACTAAGTATTGCGGTGGGATTATTTGTGATTGCTAGATCGAGGAGAGTTGCAGAGATTTTAGTGATGCGAGTCGGTTCTTTGACCATTTGTGATAAGCTTAGTTTATACAATAGTTTGCTTAGCTGATTGTTTTTGTCCGTTAGGTCAACATTGAAATCTCCGAAAGCAAAGAATGATTTTTTTGCCTGAAGGATTTCTTTGAAGGTTTCCTCAATGAAATCTAGTGTTCGATTTAGGGGAGACGATGGGTGCCGGTAAAGGCTGCCAATGATTATTGATTTGTGTTTATTTATTTGCACTTCTAACCAAACCATTTCAATGCCTTCGCAAACTTTATTCACTAGTAGTGAAGATGTTGAGTACATTTCTTTCACAAAAATACAAGATCCACTACCTCGGCTGGTTTTAGCGCCATCGTAGCGGTACAACACGTAATCAGGAATGTTAAAAAATGAACTTTGGGTTCGTGAATCAAACCATGTTTCTGAGACACACAAAATGTCAATTTTTTCAGTGACCAACATTACTCTGATTTCATCCAATTTACCATTCAGGCTTCGAGCATTTACATGCTTGATTTTGATTTTACCTATATTAGCACTCTTTTTAAAGGTAGCGAGGTTACTATCTCGATGGGATCGTTCAGGGTATTTATCGATTTTGTCTAAGTTGCCCAGGGTGTTTGGCCCAGCATCTGCTATGTAAGAAAGTCTACTATTTGGCTGGGCAGCGGCACTTTGTCAAGATGAGGTAAACCCGGTCTGATTTTTGCCTTGTGTGACAAGAGCACTGTAGTGATCGTTTTTACGATGGAGCAGTAGTGGAGGGTTATTATTTGATAACTCTGAAATGGGAACGACTGATATTTTCAAAACACAATGATCTTTTTCATCCAGGACGAGAAGTTTTTGGCCTGTCACATTTGAAATGATTAGTGGTATAAGGTCTACAGCAGCTTGGTCAAAATGTTTTTCGTCAATGTAATTATCTATGAGGTTTTGCATGTCGCCACTGTTCTTGTCAAAAAACTTAGCATATGTGCTGTAGTTTGCTTTACTCTCTGTTTTGATTGCAGCCTTTAGGGAATTGTAATTCCATTTTGATGCTGGTTGTTTTGTAAGTAGATGAGCTACTGCGTGGAGGAGGCAGTGTCCATCGGCTTTGGTGGGAATCAGTTTTATGTTCCATGATCGTTTCAATTCATCCATTGTGGAATTCATGCGTTCATAAATGGGGCTGGAGACGTTTTTTTTCGCACTTTTTTCATCATTAAGAGGTTCTGAGAGGTGCGGGGAATTTACGTTTTTCTGGCTCTGAATTCCTGTTCTGTGGTGATTTCTCGTATGGGGATTTGCAGAGAACTGAGAAATGCTCGTGTCAATTATATTTTTCTGGTGATGATTGTGCATACCGTTGGGTAGTGGATTTTCCATCGATTGTCGACTGCAATTTTGCAGCGATTTCTCTCTTCCTATTGATTTTACTGCTTCCGAGTATGTGATTGGATGTTGATTTATACTCGTGTCTGAGAGGGGCTTTTCATCCTCTTCATCAGCATTGGATAGCAATGAAAACCTATTTTTTGTAGGCACTCCGCAGTTGTTTGTGGCGGATGCAGGAGAGGGCTTGTTATATGAGGGCAAACATCGGGAGGAGGGGGGAGGAGAGGGTTTGTTATATGAAGGCAAACATCGGTTTATGCTGCTGGAGGTTTCACGTGGATAGGCGGTCAACTTAGAACAATCATTCAACCTATATTGCTTTTCTGAATAAGCATTAGAGTATTTAATTTCTTCATTCAGATCATGGGAGCTTCTGACACAGGAGATAAAATGTGAAGTTAGTCTCAAAGGTGATTTTAGAGCAATTTGTTGAAGAAAATGATGCGTGTCTTCTCGCGTAACGGGCCAAGTGCGGACATTGTTGTAAGCTTCATCAACAGGACCGGTTTTTACATTTGCTCGCAGCGGAATCAGTTTAAGACCAATTTTTCTGCACAGGCTCGATGCCATGTACAATTGCTGCCCACTGCAGCCACTCACCACATAAATACGAGAAAGAAGATTCTTTGTCATGATCAAATTTTTTAATTTCGTGAGATTTTGGGACGAGAGGCTCAAACCTTTGAAACTAATTATATAGTTCCTGAAAGGAGGTGCGCGTTCAATCTCATCATAGAGATCATTTAGACGTTCCGAAGTTATGGTCTGAATCCTGCATGCACTATCAATGTCATCTCTGTTGATTTTTGTGAGGCTATTGTCTCCAACGAGAAAAGTGTCTAAAGGGGATTTCGCATAAGGATGGTTACTCGCAGCTACCACTGGCGTAAAATCATGAGCGCTGATACGATAATTTAAAGCAAAAAGCTGTTCTGTAATCACTTGAATATTTGATACAGTGGAAGAAATCGACGCTGGGCTTGGGGGACAATTTTGTCTCAAAGCTTTATTGAGAAATGCAGCTGTAAGAGACAGCGTGTTATTTATTTCGTGAATAGTTTGGGAACTGCTCATTTGGAGAGGATGTAAGTACCCATCAAAGGCGGTAACAGGTCTGGTTGTATTTTTCTCCACTGAAAATCTTACGTTATCCTCGCAGTTTACGCTCTGAGGTATTTTACTGCCAGTACTAGCTGCTTCGTATGCATTTTCAAACATAACTTCGCCACCTGAAAGGTCTACACACAATTTATCATTAAAATTATAATTAAAATTACCCCTTTTACTCTCTGACTGGTTGCACACATCCAAAATTTTATCGCGTTCTAACGATGACGTTGGTGTTTCCGTCGGCGGTGAACGATTTTGAGCTTTCTCAGTGACGCAGGGCAGGGGCGACGTCGCCATGACGCAATCGTTTCGGCGAGACGAAGGAGCTCGCAGTGCTGTGGCAGCTTCCGCCAGTGAGGACGTATCTTCTTCACTAAAGATTCTCGGCTTTGTGGACGATGAATCTTCTCGGACACAGTCCAAAGCGTGGGGTTGAGAGTCGAGTGCTGCTTGTACGGAATTTCTTGAACTCGCTTCGGGTGTGCCCGTAGCAGGTTTCAGAACTTGAGAAGATGAATTATTACTGGGAGCTGAATTATTACAAGCAGCGCCTGAGAGATTTTCGCCCGTGTCAGATGACTCTGATTTTGCAGTCATTAGTGATGCTTCAGGGGCTGAGAAACACTTGCTGATACCAGACTTCACAAACGTCCGAGAAGCATTTTTCGTTTTGAGTCTTTGAGGACCTTGAACAGATAGATTCACAGGGGCGGATTTATTAGGTCTGCCTTTCCGCTTTATGGTTGGTGCTTTACGCTTTTTACTGAGCTTTTCGTGCGAAGCTGTACTGGAGGATGTTTTTTCAGATGGGGCAACAGTCCGAGTAGTTGAACGAGTTCTATATTGATACATTGTGACGTTGATAGAGAGGAAGAAAAATTAAAATTTGTTCATTGGGTTAAAGTAGAAGACCTCGCCTTTTAAAGGTAGATAAAAAGAGACTGCCAGTAGGAAAGCAAGGGGGGGGGGGGGGGTTTGGGGTGTAAGACAGAGGAGGACAGAGTGTGAGCGGGAGGAGGGGGCAGGATGCTTGCGGTCGGCAGAGCAGCGTTGCTTGCTGTCCTGCTTGGGGAAGAAAAGAGAACAGAAAAAAAGAAGAAGAAAAGAAGAAAAAGAACTTCAACTCTTCCATCAGAAGATTGCTCTGGTGAACTTTTCGAGAAACGTCGGATTGTTCAAGTTTACTTCACATTGTGGAATTATGCTCCGTCTGTGAACACAGGCTTACTATGTTTAACATGGTAAATTTTTTCCGAAAGTTGCTGGATCAAGTTTATTTAATTTTTATATTTAAAATTTCCTTCAAAGAAGAAGAAGTTTTTTATCCTTCTCACATTTAACGTCAATAGTTAACCAAAATTGTCCATCAAAAGAACATGAGGTAAGCTAATTTTTTTTAATCAAAAATTGAATGAGTACATTAGAAATTTTCAACATTCATGCTCTATTGTAACAAAAATAGTTCACAAAAAATGGTCACCATTATTTTCCAAAGATGCGAGTTTGACAGAGCACACTTTCTATTTTGTTTCTGGAGATAACAGCACTTGTTCTTCCACGTTAAGAGTGGAGGTGTTTTGGAGGGATGGAGTGGAGATGGAGGGGGGATGGAGGGGGCAGGGGTAAGCTTGTTTGCGCTGCCCTCACCGGCACTGCGAGAGCAACACTAAGTTTTCACATCTCGCCACTCTGATCTGCTTGTTAAAATGATCATAATTGAATCACCGAAACACAGAAAGTTCACTTTTACCATTTAGTTAGGTAGACGGCACATTCACGGACACACAGTTCTAATTTCGTACTTCGTGGAGTTTTTCTTCCCTCACATTCTGAAACAATTTAGCTCCGGTAACATGGAGCGTGCGTCCACGGTGACAGTTCGTTAACCATTCTCGTTAACCATGAGCAGGACTGTCGGCAATAGCACGTTTTAGGTCACTTAAAAGGTAACTTTTTAGCCTTAGTCTCTCAAGTAATTCGTTCGGTAAAGGTACGTTCAGTAAGGCCCTGGGCGATGCTATCGGAAATCGGAGGAATATCATAAGGCGATAGGAGTCAAGCATGCCACAGGAGTATCAAGAACGAGTGCGGTCAGGAATTAGTGGCTGCTCTGTCGGCAGGGACCGTTTACCGTATGCACTCGTCTCATACAAGAAGAAAGGCTACTTTTTTTTGTTTGTTATGGAAACTTCACATTTTTACGACAGCAAGGCATAACGAGCTATTTGCGAAGAATTAAGTAAATAAGTTAAAAATATATACTTGCCGCTATGCGGAAGCACAAGATATTTTTTTTTAGATAGGAAAATTTTTTTTTTTTATTTTGAAAGAGAAGAAGGAGATTGTGGACAGAACGTCCAGGAACGCTTCCTCAAAATCAAAAATTGTCATCATCTTCCGGAAAAAAGAAACATTTTTGGACGTAGAGAAACGACGTGTGTGGATCATAAGCTCGTTAAAGACTCAGATTGAGTCGTATTAGGCATGATAAATTAGCATACAGGTTCCGCCAAGGAAAGTAGAAAAGGCAAAAGGAAAAGTAGAAACGAGAATAAGGGATCTTTGGTGGTAAAACATCGTAATAGGAGGATACTTAACTAAATTGAGATTTACAACAGTAGTTCTTAAGAATCGGAGAAAACGAAACGTTAGAATTAGAGAAAATGTCAAAAATAGGGGAGACTTTAGAAAGAAAATAATGCTACGCAACTGGCCAATGGAAATGATGGGTACACTCATAAAAGAAAATATAAATTAATTATCACAAAATTGCAAATGGGGAGAAATTAACCGTCTGGGATTTTTTTAGTGTCTACTTACAACCAGTGCTATGCTATGACTGTGTTCGGCTTCTTGGGCACCGCGCCGGGTCTTCTTTCTTCTTTCTTGGTAATAACGTCCAGAACGTTCGGCTTGCAGGAGTTCGGCTGCTGGCTTCGGCGATCGGCAATGCTACCCCCTTTTTTTGTTATAATTATGTATAGTGGGTGTTTTTTTATGTGTGAGTAAAAATATGAGTTGGGTGAATATAATGAAGGTGGGTGTTGGAGCGAAAGGGTCACCACTGTAGGAGGTTGCTGATTTTTCGTAGCACCTCCTTCGAGTCTATCACGGGGTTTAAGACCCGGTAAGGGATAGTAACGAGTCGGTCGAAGAAATGGATTTATTGTTTAGACTACTGAGGCCAGTAATCTCAAGAAGTAACGAGAACGTAAAATAGTATGACTAAAAGAGTGTAATCGTAAGGGTAACTTGAACAAACGAAGGAAATGAGGCAGTCGATAAAATGAATAGGTGATATGAGCCTCGAGACATTAAGATGATATTAGACGTTGCCATATTAACATAACGGCATTGTAATGTATGGTCAGGCGCGAGTAAGGTGCAAGTAAGTGGGTAAACAAAAGGGGGTAGCGGCGGAGTAGGCCTGTGAAAACGGTCTACGTTAATACACATGTAAAGACATATTTCTAGCACTTTGACATGCCTAATGCAATTATTATATCTAGGTATAACGACTATGGACACATATCATTATTACGTAATGTCTGTAAGTCGCACTAGTAATCACGAATTATCTAAAGAAATAATTATATTATTTTATCGTGAGCTCCGTTCTAAAATTCTCAATGTATTATAAGAACCAAAATTTTACACAGAACACAAGACACGAAAGTAGTAGTTATTTCATCAACACAATAATTAAACACTGGCAGAAAATAGACACTCACCCAGACGGCTCAAGTTGGGAATACGCTACGTCTACATCCTGACGTAGTAGCTAGGCAAATGGGCTGGTGTCTACAGCCTCACGGTCGGCCTTGGCAAAATGTTGCCATAAAGGTTCACTCAACTCGTCTCGTAAGACGGTGTAGATTTAATCTATTTTAATATTTATTTATCTTTGAATAAAAGACTGTTTAAAAGGTACAAAATTACTTTATGTTAAATTCTAAATTTTTATGAATTATTCAGCAATTGTCCGGGCACCACATATACGGGAAAAATTCAAAGCATAATACCTCACTCTACCCAGGTGTCTGAAATGGGTACCGGTCTTGACCGGAGGAAAGCGTTTTGGCGTCCTGGTGTTGGTTATAAGGCATTTGAAAAACCAATGTACGAGGTGATATGTATCATGATTGAATTGGAAATAAAGCATCCTCAGATACCGATGTTTGTTTGTTTAGTACATCACTATGGCTTCAATTGGTGGTGAAGAGTACCGGCCTCATTCGTGAAATGGCTCAGAGTCTTACACCTCGCAATCTCGTAGTACAAGTCAATCGTTTTTTCGTGCCAAGAAAAGAAAAACATGCCATTATTCTTCACTAACCCCAGATGCTGGTTCAAACATGAGCAACCGTCATTGCATCATGGTGTTAATAATAATAAATATCAATCAATTACATTTGATCTATATTGTATGTACCACTGATCCATAATTTGCCTTGTTGTTCAACAACCTTTTCATGTTTTTGACTCCGGTGAACTTTTGTGCCAGTATTATTAGCATAAAAAAATCATGAATTAAAATATTTCATTTTCTCCAAGATTGCTAATTGGCATACTAGTTAATTCGTAGGAGTAAAGAGATAGTTCCGAATGTCGATCTTTTGGCCTTAAGCGCAAAATTATTTAGATCCATTCATATTATTTTAACATTAATTCCTGATATCGCAATACCTTAGCTCGTATTCCAATGTACGTTCGTACTGATATATAAGTGTTTTCAACAATGCATCAGAATTATTTTTTTCTTTCAACTTGTACTTACATGTATTGTTACACTAGGCTACGCAACAGAGGGAATGCATTTTTTAATGCTTCTCTCTCAGTCATTTGTTTCGAGTATTGACATGTGTTCTATGATACCTATGTGTGTAAATCAACTTTGAATTCTTATGCTAAAATATTTTAAAAACAATTGATGTATTTTATATCATTTTCATTTGACATTACCTATTTTTCTTTCTTGCTATCTCGTTGGGCAATTTCATATTTCTGGCGCTCGTGAGTATATTATGACAGCATTATTTAGGTTGTCAATTTCGGGAATTGCTGCAATTACGCAGTAGCAAACTGCCAAATCGATACACGGTGTGCGTATGTATAGCTTGAGGTTTGGTAGTAGTAACGAGAGGTTGAGTCACTGCAATACTTATTGACAACGAGAAAGTTAATTGTACTCCTCATAGAACGGGATACGAATATCATGTAAGAACCGTTGTCCCGCAGCGACTATTGGTTCAGAAAGTTATCATTATATCTTTAATATATCAGGATAAAATGTTGACAAATATTATATTTTACATTTTGGTAAATAAGCGCTTCGTCTCAAACGCCTAGTAAACGTATTTTATGTTATGGGTCACTTGTCCATCCACCATTTACCGAGGTAACGTTTATTCTGTTGGAGAGTAGTCAGTAACAAAAGGAAAAAAGGTGTCAAAGTTACCTAGTTTGTCATCATATCGTATGATTTTTAGTGGAAAAACATCAGTCAGCACTATCTAAAATTTATCAATCATTTTGCATTGACAAAAATTCAACTCCTATACCGAAAAACAGAGGTGATCGTTCAGATCGCGCAAGTTGGTATGGAAATAAGAAATGAATTTACACTCAGAAAACAACTTTAAAACAAAGTAAAAACACTATGAACAAAATAATTTTCATGTTTAACTGAGATTTTGATGGAGAGCACTATCGGAATTTCAACGCGTCAGAACAATGTTTAGGTTACAAATCATAACTCCAAGAGACAAACTTTTGTGGAGATAAGACAGAAAACATACGAACTGCATTTGAAAACTCGAGAACTAAAGAATTCAATAAGTTATCTTGCTATCCAATTAATGAGCTCCGTGTTCTGTATTTGCAATAATAGCTCAATTTGCTGACTTAGATATGCTTAAAATAGTTAACCAACTGATGATCTTTGTTTCAAGACATTTAAAACCCATTGATGGTTTTGTCATCAATATTGGAAACAATGCGTTTTTCATTTTTTTCATACGGCCGAGGATTATACTAGATGAGCGAAAATAGAGAGAGATATATAAGCGTATGGATATCAAATTGTTAAGATGATACGACGCTGAAAATACCAATCGTAAAATATGGGGCGAAGTAAGGGACTATGCGTATGTTACCTGGTTCTCCTACAGACAAAAACACATATCAAGTGCAAACTACAATGCAGGAGTGATGGTTTCCAAGCTCAGGGTTTATCTTCTTCAATGGCGAGCTATAGCTATGATAATATAAATCTTACTTAGACCCGAATATTGCTAGTGTTACATAACAAACAAACAAAATATTTTAAACGTGCTCTACAATAAAACAATGATAAAAATCTTACTCAAACCTGACACTGCTGGTGTTACATAACAAACGTACGCTGCAATGAAATAATAAAAAAAAATTATTAGACCTGAAAATGCTATTGTTACATAACAAACGTACGCTGCAATGAAATAATAATAAGAATCTCACCTAGACCTGAAATTTCTAGTGTTGGCAGATGAAAGAAGTTAGGATTAAGTATTTTTTGGTCCCAGGAAAATATTCTCATTTTTCATAATATATTCAACACATCGAACACACCTGTCATGTATTCCATCTCTGTTTATTGATCAATATATATTATTATGTTTAAGTAACGTATTGTTTTTCTGCGTGAATTGCTACACATTATTTTAAAACATTTTTCCGAAAGACCTTCTTTTCTAAGCTTCATATTTTCGCATAGGTTCTTCCCGAAGTTCAATGACGGTCGAGCGTACAGAATTTTCAAAACCTTGGCCGACGTACGAATGTTTCATAAAACAATTTACTTTTTGTGCTCGGCATGTTCATGCGAGGCTTCTGTTCCAAAACGCGGTATGAAAAACTATTGCTCCACAAATCAATGTGAAAGCTTTATCTGTTGAAACATTTTCCATTTTGTGTAGGATTTCTCTTGAAAACCTTTTCTCGATCTGCTGGGTATTGTCTACGGGAACTAAGTTTTCATGCCTCGATAAAATTGAGGAGATTGATTGACTCGCTTGGCTTTTGGAAATTGAAGTGAAATGAAGTTGAAGAGAATAAAGATGAACTGAATAAGGTTGAACTGAATAAAGTGAACTGAATAAGGTTGAACTGAATAAAGTGAACTGAATAAAGTGAACTGAATAAAGTTGAACTGAATAAAGTTGAACTGAATAAAGTTGAACTGAATAAAGTTGATCTGAATAAAGTCGATCTGAATAAAGTTGATCTGAATAAAGTTCAGCTGAATAAAGTTGAGCTGGATGAAGTTGAACTGAATAAAGTTGAACTGAATGAAGTTGAACTGGATGAAGTTGAACTGAATAAAGTTGATCTGAATAAAGTTGAACTGAATAAAGTTGAACTGAATAAAGTTGAACCGAATAAAGTTGAACTGAATAAAGCGAACCTAAGAAGTCAGTTTGTGCATTCCCCTTGAACAGAAATTTAGAGAAATCTAACAAACTTTTTCCTAAATTTTTAATTCTATGTTTAGAGCATTTTTAATTCCTGATCCCCTTTAGTCTCCCCTCGAACTTTAATCTTAGAATAAGTTCAGTTTTCGACGTCCAATGGTGAAATGTTTTCACAGTTGCAGTAAGCGAACTGAAAAAGGAAACATTTCAGCAAGCACGGAGCGGAGACATACAACATGTAAAGAACTTCGTGGTTCTTTGGGTGTGTATAGGGTATTCGAAAACGCGTAGGCTTTTCCAAACGGTTTCTGTAACAATATGATACAAACATACTTCCGATCTAGCTCTAAAAACACTGTTAATTGCACTTTAACCTCACCAAATTCACATATTATGCTATCAATAAACTAAATACACACGTTCAACATGGAATGCCAAAACCTAACATACACGAAATCAATTTAGGGATTATTGCACAGTATAAAATAGTTTATGACAATAACAAAATATTAAAACCTTACCGAATTATTAGCCCTTTCCGACATGCTCTTCCGTGCATAGACAACGAGTGAAACGACTCTGGCCCACACCGATTTTGACGTGCTATAGATAAAGATAGAGCTCAGCCTAAATGTACCTACCGCACACGCATGAGCTTCGTTAACACAACACACGGATTCAGAGCCTGAGCTCTGGTGTGAATGTAAGAAGTAACTGTCCTCTTAGGCATTATTAATCAATATTTACAGCATGTGTAAGTTTTAAGTTTTCGTGTCTAGAGGGAAGTCTTCAAGAGAATAGATTTTTATTTTGTTTTTCCCAATATTCCCCTGATCTGGCTATTGTCTAGTTATGGTGCATCTTTGAGTGTAGCATTTTGTGCTAAAAAAAATTTCAAATCAAATTGATTAGATATTTTCAGGTAATGACGGTTGTGGAACTAAAATTTATTTCCCATTTTTCAATTTCAGTTCAAGAACTTCGAGGAAAAAATCTACGGTTTTTACTACCAATATTTAAGTATCTCTGCGCCCTGAAGTTTTGACATCTTAACTTGCATACATAAGGTGTAGAACTACTCATTCATGAAATTTTTGATACATGAAGTTAAACTTACTCAACAATTGAGGAAAAAAGGCTGAGATTGAGTCATTCGACTAGTTCAAGTTACGTAAGTTTTCGCTAACATTAAAAAAATCCCCAGATTCCTAATTGAGTTTTAAAACTCAAAATTCAATGTCAACATTCAAAAAGTTTCAAATTTCAAAATTCATGGGCTTATAAGCACTGAACGGCAAGCGAGACAAATTTCCAAGGAGCACTGGCGATAAATTCAACGTTTTTGAAACCTTTGAGCTGCAGAGCATATATTATCCTCACCCATACATAAAAAATCGAGTCTCCATCCCCATCGTTCTCGCCAGGGAAGCACGCAAGAGTTTGAGGTATCGGCTGATTTTCTGCAGACAGATTTTTATATGCTTCATGAATCACTTTCTGTCGCTAGTCTGCTTCCTAAAAAGATTGCTCCCATGGCAGAGTTATGGGCGCTTCTGGGCCGATGTTTGGTGGTGCTTGGGACTCACACTAGCAGCACGTGATGGCGGTAGTGATAAAATAACAGGAATGTAGTACTTGACTTTGCCGGACGGAATGCGGAAGGGACATTCATGTGGGAGAAAAAAAAACTTTTAAGTGGGAGAAAAACAAACTTTCACGTGGGAGAAAAGCAAACTTTCACGTGGGAGAAAAACACACTTTCACGTGGGAGAAAAGCAAACTTTCACGTGGGAGAAAAACAAACTTCCACGTGGGAGAAAAACAAACTTTAACGTGGGAGAAAAAACTTTTATGTGGGAGAAAAACAAACTTTAACGTGGGAGAAAAAACTTTTATGTGGGAGAAAAACAAACTTATATGTGGGAGAAATAAAAACTTTCATGTGGGAGAAAAAAAAAACTTTTATGTGGGAGAAAAACACGAGTGCAGTGCCAGTTTATGTTGGACGGAACGGAGCAAGATTATTCATGTGGGAGAAAACAGGAATGTCGTGTTTGTCTGTGCCGGACAGAATGAGGAAGAAATACTGATGTGGGAGATTTATGGATGCAAAACAAGAAGGCCAAGAACAAAATAATTTGAAGGAGGCGTTGGATTGTTTAAGAGTGAAATATAATTGGAATTTTTTCTTTTAGAACTACTCATTATTAAGAGTAGAATGTCTTCTGTCGCTACATAAATATACTCTGAGAGAACATTCACGAATGTAGAATTAAATATTTTACATCGCATTATAAGAAGCAATCAATTTTTTTATAACCATACTACATTTGGTAATGACTTATAATCGTCAGAAAGCTCCGCATAAATATGCGCCAGCCACCATTGTCACCATCTCTCATTCTCATGAGGGAGTTTTTTTTTTTTTGAGTACACGAGGTAGAAAACTCTACGGTGTTTACACCAAAGATTTCAGTATCCAATATTTCCTATTCTTGTTCGCTGATCTCGAGTAGACACGAATCGGAAGTTTAATTTAAGAAATAATATACTAATATAGTGTTTTGAAACGTTTTCTTTGATAAATCATAGAAATGTACATTTTTGCATTGATTCTCGTTTTTCATACCTGTATCTCATTGACAGATTCTACAATACAGCAGAGAAACTTTGTTTATGAAATGAGTGATTTTTTCTGATAAGACCGTAGTGGTGTCTGTAACATGAGGGGCTTATACGTAGCAGAAAAAATACCAAATTATCCAATCGTGTTACGCGCAACACTGGTGAAGCGCGTGTTGCGCGCAGCATTGGAACGCATGTGTTACGTGTAGCATTAATGATTGGCCTCTAAAATTCTGTTGACATAGAATCAAAATGCAAATTCAATTTTTTTTCAATCGTTTCTCTCTTTGCTATTTTAATAAATGTCACCTGAATTCTGATTACCATCCACATATCCGGTGGAAGTAACAGTACACAAAACTATGTTCATAACCACCGTCAAGCTATACAACTTACTATTTTAAATTAATATTTATGTAATACTAAATGAAACCCCTAACAGTGTAAAATCAATGCATTTATTTTTGCAGTGTTGCAGAAAATCTAAACCTTAAGGAGAATTATTTCTCACAGAAAAAACGAAGTTAATTTACGTAATGAATCACAAATATTATAAACAACCCACGCTAAATGTACTGTCGACCAAAAAATGTTCTCTACTTATGAACAAACAATATTTTTCACTGTTGAAAAAATAATATTATTTACTGTTGAACGAAAAATGTAATTTACTGTCGAAAAAAATATTATTCACTCTTTAAAAATAATATTATTCACTGGTTAAAAAAGAATATTATTTTCCGTTGACCAAAAAATGTTATAACTTGCTGATCGAAGAAAATTATTTACCTCCTAACTAAGTTATTTGAGCGAATGAATTGAGTAATTTTCCGCATAATTAATTAGGTTTTAAAATACGTAATTAGACGACCTAATTGAGCAGTTAATTAAGTATTCATGAAATTAAGTATTCATGAAATTAAGTATTCATGAAATTAAGTATTCACGAAATTAAGTATTCATGAAATTAAGTATTCATGAAACTAAGTATTCACGAAATTAAGTATTCATGAAATTAAGTATTCATGAAATTAAGTATTCATGAAATTAAGTATTCATGAAATTAAGTATTCACGAAATTAGGTATTCATGAAATTAAGTATTCATGAAATTAAGTATTCACGAAATTAAGTATTCATGAAATTAAGTATTCATGAAATTAAGTATTCACGAAATTAAGTATTCATGAATTTAAGTATTCATGAAATTAAGTATTTACGAAATTAAGTATTCATGAAATTAAGTATTCATGAAATTAAGTATTCATGAAATTAAGTATTCATAAAATGGAGTATTCATGCATTCGAATTTAGTTATTAATTGAGTATTCAAATCAAGAAATTAACTATGTAAGCAAATTAGGCATTTAAACGATCAAATTCAGTTGCATACTGGATTCTCAAATGAAATAATCAATTACTTAATATAATCATGATAATGGCCTCATAGTGAGATGTCAATGACTCATTTTCCTTATTACGCCGCTGAAGAAAAATCCCTTCAATAGATCCTTAGTTGGAAGAAAAATACATTTCTTCGAGCTGAAGTTGTTCTTCAATGGCATGCCATTTGAAAATTGCAGCGCTGCATAATTTTCTAGCTTTTTGACGAGCGAACAATTTTTAGTTTCAGGAAAGTGTTAGTGTCCAAGTGATGGTCGCTGAGACACCTTTGATTTTGATGCAAAAGTGTTTGTCTTCGAATATTGGTTATAAATACTGTACTCGGTTTTTGAGTTTGGAAGTTTGTATATGGAATTTTAAAATTCAAAATTGATATTGAGCTGTTCAGAGCTTAGAAGTTTGCGTATAGAATTTTACAATTTAGATTTGTAAATGAAAAAGTTATAAATTTGGATCATAAAATTAAGAGTTCAATATTTCGAGGAACACGTATAGAACTAGGCAATTTAGACGCGTACACCTACGCATTATGCATTCATAAGCACACATCCATACGAGTACACTTGGCAACGTACACGCAAAACCGCTCATGACTTTAGGATTTTAAAGTATTAATATATTTTTAAATGAAAACTCACCCTTAACAATACCAGCAGTTCATACCCGTTGTAAATAGAATATGGACAGCAATTTTTTCATTTTTATTTTTCTTTGACATACTTTCGCATTCGTGATATCTTTCAAAGACTGTCATTACCAGTTATTTTTTTTCTTTTTGATTTCAGGTGCCATGATTTTGTATTTTTTGGAACTAATGATGGAGCTGAACTCCGAAACGTTTTCCCATTTAGGAAGATTAACATCCATGTAATTTTCTTTGTTTTCAAGTTGCTCACAAAACACCAGTACGAACTACACAGGCAATTCCAGGGCCTGTAATTGCGATGCACGCAGCTCGCGAGACAGCTCCCTTCTAAATTCATCACTCCAGAGGCCCCTTAAGGCGGGAAGAGCCCGGCTATTTTTCCCCAGTTTCCCCGTTTTACCCCAGTTTCCCCGTTTTACCCCAGTTTCCCCGTTTTACCCCAGTTAATCGTTCGCTTGGAAAATGGAGCCCGAGAAGTCCAAGCGACCGGGAAATTCCTCGAAAATAAATGGAAAGTTCTGCAACGTGAAATTAGTTCCTTCAAGGTTATTATGGCGTGACCTATTTTTTTTTGAGGAAGTTGTTAGGGAATGAGCTATGGTCTTTGTGTTTCAGCTGAAAAGGTTATTGTGTTGAAGCTTATTATCTTGGTGTTTCTTATTAAATTCTCATTCTACATACCTTTGAGATTACGTGCGTAAATATATTTACATTACGAACTACAGTTTCCGTGTCCAACTATTTTGCCAAAACGTCAATAATTATAGCCGCTCAGGTAAAGTCTCTGAAGAGGTATATATATATATATATATATGGATAAGAAGAATATCCAATGGAAAATTATGGTGCAATTTTTTTGTTTCTCGCAAGGATGTCTTTGTTTTTTTAATTTGGTCTCCAATCCACAGTAATTTCATAATATTTTTACCTTTTTATTTACTGTCGCAAATAGCAGAGTCATTTCTGTTTTCTTGTTCTTCTTTACAGTTTTTGTTTGTTATATCTACAGTCACTATTTTAATCAGAGTTACTTTTGACTTGCTCTCCACTCATGAAAAGCTTCTGTTATATATTAAAATATGCATCGTTATAATGTGACACTTATGTTGTGAGTAAGAGTTCCGGAGGCCTAGGTTTACGAGTCCCGGAAGATCTGTGTTGTAGGCCTCGCATGGCAGGCTCACGGGATGTCCTTATCGTGTTTGGGTTCAGATGGGTCGGAAGCGTCCCGACCGCAGGCGCCGGATGATATGGCGGCGGAAGTCTTTGTTGCGCACTTGACTTAAGAGCAAGCTGTGTGAACTACGGTGACCAGTAGATGGATAAGTGTCTTACTGAGAGTCTCATTCTTTTCCTTTGGGTAGTCTAAAGCTACCGATACTGTAGTTTACAGCTACAGTTAAATTAACCTCATGTAGTGCTGAAAGTAACGACACAACAGTTTCAAATCTGCTTTTCTTTCAGGACCGTCCTCTGCACCTCGACTCACATCTTGACACTTCTCTATACCTTGACGCACATCTTGACACACCTCTGTACCTTGACGCACATCTTGACACACCTCTGTACCTTGACGCACATCTTGACGCATATCTTGACGCACCTCTGTACCGTGACGTACTGGTACCACTATTGTTACTGTGAGTGACCCTGAGTAAAAAAACTTTCAGTGTTCTTTGGAGTCATGTTGATCTTGTTGTTCATGCTTCTGTGTATTATTGTTACTACCTTGTCCTGTTGCGCACGTAATGCAGGTTGGAGAGATGCACCGCTTGGCAGAATAGGAAAGGCGAGCTGAAAGTGTCTTCAAAGTTGGACACTTTAACTGTGGCGTGTGCCACCGGTGGTACTCGGAGGCAATTTTCATAATGCTACTGACCGACCAAAAGTCACAAAATCAGTTTTCATGAATATTTAATCAAGCTTAATGAAGGCACGGTCTGGTTCATGTTTGCTATTTTCAAAATCACGTAATACCATTGATTCTAAATTCGAGGTGAATATTAAAAACTTTTGTTTAACTCATCTCGGTCAACACGTTCAAATGCCTTCCATGCTTAAAATGTGATCTATGAGTTTTTTCAGTCTCGAAACTAAAAACTTGAGAACCTGTGCAATTGCAGGAAACGTGGGATAATAAATAATTTCCAAGCTATCTGGGAAAAAAAGTTTTTAAATTTAATTGATTTCTATTGAAGGGTCATGTTTCAAATAAAGATGAAAGTTTAATTTGCGATTTGGCGCAAGGTTATGAATCCTAGTCATTATTTTTTCCCTAAATTAATTTATCAAAAATCTGTCGAATTTTCGACAATTGTAGAAGCTTCAAAATTCAAAGCTTAAATTGTTAAAAACCTTCTGGTTACATTCATAAATTTCAAACGCTATCTTAACATTAAACTTCTGCTTACCGGACGTGACCTCTAGCGGATGGGGATTCCGTCCGGCTGACTCTCCACTTCTCCTGCTCCATGAGCGCTTGTGTTCTAGCGCGTGCTCTGGTAATGTGCGGGCTCATCGGTCGTGGTGACGGCTTTCTCTGCGAAGCGGCCGTGGTTCGTGGCCAAGCTTTGCTTGGTTACCTGGTGGTATCTTGGTGCTCAGCTGCTGTTCCTGTTGACAAACAGTCTTGCGAATCGGGCCATTCTATTCTTCCTGAGATTCATCTTTTCTATGTTTTCAGTTACGTAGTAGGATTTCTTTCTGGTTTGTTTAGTTGTGTTCTTAACACCTATTTTCCTTCAAAATGCGCTCCACGGTAATTTTACGACTCAAATTTAACCCTTAAATTGAACTTACTCAAATTTACGTACGTTTTTAAGGTAGTCACTCGTCTGAAAGGGGAGGTTCTATTAACTCTCCAGAGAGTGCTCTACCAGTTAAATTTCATCTTCTTTCCAAAGCATCAAAGTCTCAACCTATCCTTTACTATTCTGCGTGGAGCGTGAATTACTCTACTATATTTCATTTTAAATGTCTATTTCTTGCCTGAACGATTGCAATCACTGAAGAATACCAGTTTTTAGGTGAGCCGTTAGACTTAACTTATCTATTTTTTGTGCGACAAGATATCTCGGAATAATTAGTTCACCTTTTGTTACTGAACGCAACCTTAGCGTACGGTTCTTTGCACAGTATTGCCAAGGTCGTTCCTGGGGATTACTGCGCCTGTTTTCCGAGAGTTCTTTTCTGTTCGTCAATCTGCTTCAGGCTCCGGCACTTCCTTAGGGTGCGTACGTTAGTTTCATCGATTCACTTTCTACTATTTTCGTATCTATTGCCAATTCTTGATGTTTTCTTTTTCTATGATAGTTTTTTTCCAAAACTCAATCTTTTAATTTTCAGGAAGCTCTGCTTTGGCTGAGTTCGGCCGCACCTTTGGGGGCTGTTCTACGCTTGTGGCTGCGCTCGTGTAGGGTCCAGTCTGCTGGGGACCATGCTCGTTTTCTTGATATGAGTGCCCTGAAGTGCTCTGGAGCAACTGGGGAGTTGGAGGTCTCTCGTCTCTCTGGCTCAAATTAATTTTCCATGCTACAGTTACAATAATGTTTTAATCTAGTACCAATAACTAGATTACCTCGCAAGTTAGTCACAGCAGTCTTGTGGTTGACTCTGCGTTCGCACTGCGGAGAGCCGATCAAATTTAAAAGTGGCAGCTGTCTAAGTTAAGGGTTATTTTCTTAGTTAAGGTTTTGAACTTTAGTGTTGCCACTGCCTCGACAGTGGAGTCGCCTTAGTTAGTTACCTTGTTGAAAGTTTGCCTCCCGTTGGAGGTCTCAACTGAACTAAACCTAAGTTTCTTAAGATTATGCCTCCCGTTGGAGGTCTTCAACTGATTAAATAATTCAACTGAAATGAATATCTGCATAAGACTCCTTAATTTCCTTCCTTTTTCGTAAAAAGGTTAGAGAGTTAGTGCGGGCAAGATTCAGTTCTCCAATTTTCATTTCTTTTCTAGATCTGGAGGGGTTCAACAGGGGGAGGATGTTTGGAAATACCCTACACATTTTAAAATAAGAATAAAATTAAAAGTGAATTCGTTCTTTCCAATCCAGGACTATCAACCAAATACAAAGAAGGGATAGAGTAGAAAAAGACATGTGAACTGAAAGCAACAAAGGGGGTCCCTTTCCCCCTTCTAACCCCCCTAGCACACAGGAGGGGGGGGGGGGGGGGGGGCACGCATGCGGGCACCCTGATCACGTGACCCTAGGGGAAATTTTTGGACCAGAACTGATTTGAGATTTTTCTGTTTGTGCCAACTGCTGACGGTGTTTGTGCCATCTGCTGACGGTGTTTGTGCCATCTGCTGACGGTGTTTGTGCCATCTGCTGACGGTGTTTGTGCCATCTGCTGACGGTGTTTGTGCCATCTGCTGACGGTGTTTGTGCCATCTGCTGACGGTGTTTGTGCCATCTGCTGACGGTGTTTGTGCCATCTGCTGACGGTGTTTGTGCCACCTGCTGACGGTGTTTGAGTCATCTGCTGACGGTGTTTGTGCCATCTGCTGACGGTGTTTGTGCCATCTGCTGACGGTGTTTGTGCCATCTGCTGACGGTGTTTGTGCCATCTGCTGACGGTGTTTGTGCCATCTGCTGACGGTGTTTGTGCCACCTGCTGACGGTGTTTGAGTCATCTGCTGACGGTGTTTGTGCCATCTGCTGACGGTGTTTGTGCCATCTGCTGACGGTGTTTGTGCCACCTGCTGACGGTGTTTGAGTCATCTGCTGACGGTGTTTGTGCCATCTCCTGACGGTGTTTGTGCCATCTGCTGACGGTGTTTGAGTCATCTGCTGACAGTGTTTGTGCCATCTGCTGACGGTGTTTGTGCCATCTGCTGACGGTGTTTGTGCCACCTGCTGACGGTGTTTGAGTCATCTGCTGACGGTGTTTGTGCCATATGCTGACGGTGTTTGTGCCATCTGCTGACGGTGTTTGTGCCATCTGCTGACGGTGTTTGTGCCATCAGCTGACGGTGTTTGTGCCACCTGCTGACGGTGTTTGAGTCATCTGCTGACGGTGTTTGTCATCTGCTGACGGTGTTTGTGCCATCTGCTGACGGTGTTTGTGCCATCTGCTGGCGGTGTTTGTGTCATCTGCTGACGGTGTTTGTGCCACCTGCTGACGGTGTTTGAGTCATCTGCTGACGGTGTTTGTGCCATCTGCTGACGGTGTTTGTGCCATATGCTGACGGTGTTTGAGTCATCTGCTGACGGTGTTTGTGCCATCTGCTGACGGTGTTTGTGCCATCTGCTGACGGTGTTTGTGCCATCAGCTGACGGTGTTTGTGCCATCTGCTGACGGTGTTTGTGCCATCAGCTGACAGTGTTTGTGCCATCTGCTGACGGTGTTTGTGCCATCTGCTGATGGTGTTTGTGCCATCTGCTGACGGTGTTTGCGCCATCTGCTGAAGGTGTTTGTGCCATCTACTGACGGTGTTTGTGCCATCTGCTGACGGTGTTTGTGCCATCTGCTGACGATGTTTGTGCCATCTGCCGACAGTGTTTGTGCCATCTACTGACGGTGTTTGTGCCATCTGCTGACGGTGTTTGTGCCATCTGCTGACGGTGTTTGTGCCATCTGCTGACGGTGTTTGTGCCATCAGCTGACAGTGTTTGTGCCATCTGCCGACAGTGTTTGTGCCATCTGCGGACGGTGTTTGTGCCATCTGCTGACGGTGTTTGTGCCATCTGCTGACGGTGTTTGTGCCACCTGCTGACGGTGTTTGAGTCATCTGTTGACGGTGTTTGTGCCATCTGCTGACGGTGTTTGTGCCATCTGCTGACGGTGTTTGTGCCATCTGCTGACGGTCTTTGTGCCATCTGCTGACGGTGTTTGTGCCATCTGCTGACGGTGTTTGTGCCATCTGCTGAAGGTGTTTGTGCCATCTGCCGACAGTGTTTGTGTCATCTACTGACGGTGTTTGTGCCATCTGCTGACGGCGTTTGTGCCATCTGCTGACGGTGTTTGTGCCATCTGCTGCCGGTGTTTGTACCATCTGCTGACGGTGTTTGTGCCATCAGCTGACAGTGTTTGTGCCATCTGCCGACAGTGTTTGTGCCATCTGCTGACGGTGTTTGTGTCATCTACTGACGGTGTTTGTGCCATCTGCTGACGGTGTTTGCGCCATCTGCTGACGGTGTTTGTGCCATCTGCTGATGGTGTTTGTGCCACCTGCTGACGGTGTTTGTGTCACCTGCTGACGGTGTTTGTGCCATCTGCTGACGGTGTTTGTGCCATCTGCTGACGGTGTTTGTGCCACCTGCCGACGGTGTTTGAGTCATCTGCTGACGGTGTTTGTGCCATCTGCTGACGATGTTTGTGCCATCTGCTGACGGTGTTTGTGCCATCTGCTGACGGTGTTTGTGCCACCTGCTGACGGTGTTTGTGTCACCTGCTGGCGGTGTTTGTGCCATCTGCTGACGGTATTTGTGCCATCTGCTGACGGTGTTTGTGCCACCTGCTGACGGTGTTTGAGTCATCTGCTGACGGTGTTTGTGCCATCTGCTGACGGTGTTTGTGCCATCTGATGACGGTGTTTGTGCCATCTGCTGACGGTGTTTGTGCCACCTGCTGACAGTGTTTGTGCCACCTGCTGACGGTGTTTGTGCCACCTGCTGACGGTGTTTGTGCCACCTGCTGACGGTGTTTGTGCCACCTGCTGACGGTGTTTGTGCCACCTGCTGACGGTGTTTGTGCCACCTGCTGCCGGTGTTTGTGTCATCTGCTGACGGTGTTTGTGCCACCTGCTGTCGGTGTTTGTGCCACCTGTTGTGCCACCTGCTGACGGTGTTTGTGCCACCTGCTGACGGTGTTTGTGCCACCTGCTGACGGTGTTTGTGCCACCTGCTGCCGGTGTTTGTGTCATCTGCTGACGGTGTTTGTGCCACCTGCTGTCGGTGTTTGTGCCACCTGTTGTGCCACCTGCTGACGGTGTTTGTGCCACCTGCTGACGGTGTTTGTGCCACCTGCTGACGGTGTTTGTGCCACCTGCTGACGGTGTTTGTGCCACCTGCTGACGGTGTTTGTGCCACCTGCTGACGATGTTTGTGCCACCTGCTGACGTGGATACAAACATAGAGGGGCTAGCCTCAGATTACAAAGGTCGGTTTTAACTTACTTGACTTATTTTAATTGAAAATTTAGTGGATTTTTTTAAAGTTATTTCGAGCTAACGAGCTGACTAACTCATTAATCTAGAGATTTTCCCATAAACCTAGAAACTCCTGAGAAATCTAGAGGCCCCCACAGTAAACCTGAGACTCTCCCATAGAGCTAGAGATTTCCCCACAAATCTAGACACTCCTCACTAATCCAGAGACTCCCCCATTAACCCAGAGGCTTCCCCAGTAATCTAGAGACTTCGCCATAAATCCCATAAATCCAGAGATTCCCCCATTAATCCAAAGGCTCCTCCTATAATCTAGAGACTAACCCAGTTATTTAGAGGCAACCCCAGTAATTTAGGGACTCCCTAATAAATCTAGACTCCCTCATAAATGTAGAGACTCCCCCATTAATCTTGATACTCCCCATAAATCTAGAGACTCCCCCATTAATCCTGATACTCCCCCATAAATCTAGAGACTCCCCCATTAATCCTGATACTCCCCATAAATCTAGGGACTCCCCCATTAATCCTGATACTCCCCATAAATCTAGGGGCTCCCCCATTAATCCTTATACTCCCCCATAAATCTAGAGACTCCCCCATTAATCCTGATACTCCCCATAAATCTAGAGACTCCCCCATTAATCCTGATACTCCCCATAAATCTAGAGACTCCCCCATTAATCCTGATACTCCCCATAAATCTAGAGACTCCCCCATTAATCCTGATACTCCCCATAAATCTAGAGACTCCCCCATTAATCCTGATACTCCCCATAAATCTAGAGACTCCCCCATTAATCCTGATACTCCCCATAAATCTAGAGACTCCCCCATTAATCCTGATACTCCCCATAAATCTAGAGACTCCCCCATTAATCCTGATACTCCCCATAAATCTAGAGACTCCCCCATTAATCTAGCGAAGCGACCATCAATCTAGGAGGCGTGAAAGAAACACCGCAATTTAGAGCGCCCTGTCAAAAGCTCGGAATTGATTATTTCCGGAGCTGGCGACTCAATCTTGTGCTGACATTCCTCTTGAGGGATGGAACCTGGGAGTGATTGTTGGAGTGCGTCGTGATGCTGTGACGCTTGGAATGGGAATGGTGGGAATGTAGCTGTGTGAGCGTGTGTTTTTCTGTAGGAAGGGATGGTGGGAATGTTACTGTTTTCTGGAATGGGAATTGTGGGAAATTCGTGGTTTGACCGTATTTTTTTCTGGAAGGGGAAAGGTGAGAACGCTACTGAGTGATAGCATTTTTTAGTCCTTTCAGTGTATGTGACAGTTAAAAACATCCGCGTTTTTGGTGACAGTTGTGGATGACTCTCAGTGTTGTGGATGAGACAGTTGTGGATGACTCTCAGTGTTGGGGATGAGACAGTTGTGGATGACTCAGTGTTGTGGATGAGACAGTTGTGGATGACTCTCAGTGTTGTGGATGAGACAGTTGTGGATGACTCTCATTGTTGTGGATGAGACAGTTGTGGATGACTCAGTGTTGTGGATGAGACAGTTGTGGATGACTCTCAGTGTTGTGGATGAGACAGTTGTGGATGACTCAGTGTTGTGGGTGAGACAGTTGTGGATGACTCTCAGTGTTGTGGGTGAGACAGTTGTGGATGACTCAGTGTTGTGGATGAAACAGTTGTGGATGACTCTCAGTGTTGTGGATGAGACAGTTGTGGATGACTCTCAGTGTTGTGGATGAGACAGTTGTGGATGACTCTCAGTGTTGTGGGTGAGACAGTTGTGGATGACTCAGTGTTGTGGATGAGACAGTTATGGATGACTCTCAGTATTGTGGATGAGACAGTTGTGGATGACTCTCAGTGTTGTGGATGAGACAGTTGTGGATGACTCTCAGTGTTGGGGATGAGACAGTTGTGGATGACTCTCAGTGTTGTGGATGAGACAGTTGTGGATGACTCTCAGTGTTGTGGGTGAGACAGTTGTGGATGACTCTCAGCGTTGTGGATGAGACAGTTGTGGATGACTCAGTGTTGTGGATGAGACAGTTGTGGATGACTCTCAGTGTTGTGGATGAGACAGTTGTGGATGACTCAGTGTTGTGGATGAGACAGTTGTGAATGACTCTCAGTGTTGTGGATGAGACAGTTGTGGATGACTCTCAGTGTTGTGGATGAGACAGTTGTGGATGACTCTCAGTGTTGTGGATGAGACAGTTGTGGATGACTCTCAGTGTTGTGGATGAGACATTTGTGGATGACTCTCAGTGTTGTGGGTGAGACAGTTGTGGATGACTCTCAGTGTTGTGGATGAGACAGTTGTGGATGACTCAGTGTTGTGGATGAGACAGTTGTGGATGACTCTCAGTGTTGTGGATGAGACAGTTGTGGATGACTCTCAGTGTTGTGGATGAGACAGTTGTGGATGACTCAGTGTTGTGGATGAGACAGTTGTGGATGACTCTCAGTGTTGTGGATGAGACAGTTGTGGATGACTCTCAGTGTTGTGGATGAGACAGTTGTGGATGACTCTCAGTGTTGTGGATGAGACATTTGTGGATGACTCTCAGTGTTGTGGGTGAGACAGATGTGGATGACTCTCAGTGTTGTGGGTGAGACAGTTGTGGATGACTCAGTGTTGTGGATGAGACAGTTGTGGATGACTCTCAGTGTTGTGGATGAGACAGTTGTGGATGACTCTCAGTGTTGTGGATGAGACAGTTGTGGATGACTCTCAGTGTTGTGGGTGAGACAGTTGTGGATGACTCTCAGTGTTGTGGATGAGACAGTTGTGGATGACTCTCAGTGTTGTGGATGAGACAGTTGTGGATGACTCTCAGTGTTGTGGATGAGACAGTTGTGGATGACTCTCAGTGTTGTGGGTGAGACAGTTGTGGATGACTCTCAGTGTTGTGGATGAGACAGTTGTGGATGACTCAGTGTTGTGGATGAGACAGTTGTGGATGACTCAGTGTTGTGGATGAGACAGTTGTGGATGACTCTCATTGTTGTGGATGAGACAGTTGTGAATGACTCAGTGTTGTGGATGAGACAGTTGTGGATGACTCTCATTGTTGTGGATGAGACAGTTGTGGATGACTCAGTGTTGTGGATGAGACAGTTGTGGATGACTCTCATTGTTGTGGATGAGACAGTTGTGGATGACTCAGTGTTGTGGATGAGACAGTTGTGGATGACTCTCAGTGTTGTGGGTGAGACAGTTGTGGATGACTCTCAGTGTTGTGGGTGAGACAGTTGTGGATGACTCAGTGTTGTGGATGAGACAGTTGTGGATGACTCTCAGTGTTGTGGATGAGACAGTTGTGGATGACTCTCAGTGTTGTGGGTGAGACAGTTGTGGATGACTCTCAGTGTTGTGGGTGAGACAGTTGTGGATGACTCAGTGTTGTGGATGAGACAGTTGTGGATGACTCTCAGTGTTGTGGATGAGACAGTTGTGGATGACTCTCAGTGTTGTGGGTGAGACAGTTGTGGATGACTCAGTGTTGTGGATGAGACAGTTGTGGATGACTCTCAGTGTTGTGGATGAGACAGTTGTGGATGACTCTCAGTGTTGTGGATGAGACAGTTGTGGATGACTCTCAGTGTTGTGGATGAGACAGTTGTGGATGACTCTCAGTGTTGTGGGTGAGACAGTTGTGGATGACTCAGTGTTGTGGATGAGACAGTTGTGGATGACTCTCAGTGTTGTGGGTGAGACAGTTGTGGATGACTCACAGTGTTGTGGGTGAGACAGTTGTGGATGAGACAGTTGTGGATGACTCTCAGTGTTGTGGATGAGACAGTTGTGGATGACTCTCAGTGTTGTGGATGAGACAGTTGTGGATGACTCAGTGTTGTGGATGAGACAGTTGTGGATGACTCTCAGTGTTGTGGATGAGACAGTTGTGGATGACTCTCAGTGTTGTGGATGAGACAGTTCTGGATGACTCTCAGTGTTGTGGATGAGACAGTTGTGGATGACTCAGTGTTGTGGATGAGACAGTTGTGGATGACTCTCAGTGTTGTGGGTGAGACAGTTGTGGATGACTCTCAGTGTTGTGGATGAAACAGTTGTGGATGACTCAGTGTTGTGGATGAGACAGTTGTGGATGACTCTCAGTGTTGTGGATGAAACAGTTGTGGATGACTCTCAGTGTTGTGGATGAGACAGTTGTGGATGACTCTCAGTGTTGTGGATGAGACAGTTGTGGATGACTCTCAGTGTTGTGGATGAAACAGTTGTGGATGACTCTCAGTGTTGTGGGTGAGACAGTTGTGGATGACTCTCAGTGTTGTGGATGAAACAGTTGTGGATGACTCTCAGTGTTGTGGGTGAGACAGTTGTGGATGACTCTCAGTGTTGTGGATGAAACAGTTGTGGATGACTCAGTGTTGTGGATGAGACAGTTGTGGATGACTCTCAGTGTTGTGGATGAAACAGTTGTGGATGACTCTCAGTGTTGTGGATGAGACAGTTGTGGATGACTCTCAGTGTTGTGGATGAAACAGTTGTGGATGACTCTCAGTGTTGTGGATGAAACAGTTGTGGATGACTCTCAGTGTTGTGGATGAAACAGTTGTGGATGACTCTCAGTGTTGTGGGTGAGACAGTTGTGGATGACTCTCAGTGTTGTGGATGAGACAGTTGTGGATGACTCTCAGTGTTGTGGATGAGAAAATTGGAGGGCAAATATGCAGAGCGTCCTAACCCACAAATCAGAGGTCAGAACTGGAGAGTGGATTAAGTGATAATTTCACCTCATAGCGGCGTAGATGTCTTCCAGGCAGAGTGGCCTAGTACTTAGTTCAGTTCCTAGTTAGTAACTTGGCTAGGAAAAGCCAGTTTGGCAACCCTGCGATGAACACCACGCCTCTAACGTGAGTGTCCTAAAATTCTGTGCTCTGTGGGTTAGTCCACTGCATATTTGCCGTCCAATTGTTGCTATGAGTTTACAGTGAGCATCAAGGACGAATGATGTATTCATTTATTACATCATTTCAGTATTCCGTGTATTATTGGCTTCAGAAGTCATCGATTTCTTAGATTTATTTCATAATTGCATACTTCATTGTTTATTCCCGTAATTCTGGTGTTATTTTTATGATTTATACCATTTTCATAGCATTTGTTTGTGCCACTGGTTTATATCATTTTTATGTCAGTTATTGTACCAATGATGTAAGTAACTTAACTAAACTATTTATTTACAACACATATTTTTGTTATTTATTTATTCCATTTATTCAAATTATTAATTTGTACTATTTACACCATTTATGTATACCACTGTAGCATCGGTCAGATGTCATCTCATTTCTCTTAGAATGTCTTTTATTATTTCATGTTTTATATGCGTAGTTAAATTTTTGGGTATTCATTCATCAAGTTTTATGTTATCTCTATTGCAGTTTCTTCTATAATTTCATTAGTTATTTCTTCCCCAATTTCTTTTATTTTTTCTTAATTTCGTCAATTTTTTCTTTCGTCATTCATTCCATTATTTCTTCAGATTTTTCTTCTGTTATTTTTAATTAAACTTTTATTGTTTGTCCGTTATTTATTCTGATATATCCATAGGAGATTAAAAAAATTCACTCTTAATACTGAACATGCAAGCAAAACTTTGGCCTTCGCTGTCAAAAAAAAAAAAATAAACAAGAAATTCAAGGAAAGTAAGGTACGTTTTCAGACAAAATATCCTAGATTGTTTTTTTTTCTCACACAAATTCACAAGGATTAGCATTTATCAGCTGAAATTTCGCCTCGATGAAAATTTTCCCCAGAAAAACCCAGAAGCTTAAACTTTGCCTCGAGGAAGATATTTCCCTAGAAATACCCAGAAGCTTAAACTTTGCCTCGAGGAAGATATTTCCCTAGAAATACCCTGAAGCTTAAACTTCGCCTCGAGGAAGATATTTCCCTAGAAATACCCAGAAGCTTAAACTTTGCCTCGAGGAAGATATTTCCCTAGGATTACCCAGAAGCTTAAACTTTGCCTCGAGGAAGATATTTCCCTAGAAATACCCAGAAGCTTAAACTTTGCCTCGAGGAAGATATTTCCCCAGAAAAACCCAGAAACTTGAATTTCGCCCATATGAAGAAATTTCCCCAGAAAAACCCAGAAGCCCAGAATTCGGTTTTTGCCACGGCCGGAACACGAACAGGAAGTCGACGAGCAAAAAACTGACAGGGCGACGGTTAGTTAAGGTCAGCTGCAGCCGTCACAGGCTCCTCTGCTGTCGTAAATTTGTCAGTAGCGGACAAAAATTAGGAGGAATTTTCCAGATATTTTTTGGGCCTTCTTGAATTTTAGATGTTGGAGTCCTGAGTCAGTTCTTCGGTGTACTTGTATTAAACGATTCTGGGTTTGGAATAAGGATTTTTTTGTTTATGCCCTGCCCATATTTGTGTCTCCTAGCACATATATAAGTCTCCTAGCACCTACTTGTGTCTCCCAGCACCTATTTGTGTCTCCCAGCACCTATTTGTGTCTCCCAGCACCTATTTGTGTCTCCCAGCCCCTATTTGTATCTCCCATCACCCATTTGTGTCTCCCAGCACCTATTTGTGTCTCCCAGCACCTATTTTTGTATCCCTGCACCTATTTGTGTCTCCCAGCACCTATTTGTTGCCCAGCACCCATATGTGTCTCCCAGCACCTATTTGTGTATCCCAGCACCTATTTGTGTGTCCCAGCACCCATTTGTGTCTCCCAGCACCTATTTGTGTGTCCCAGCACCTATTTGTGTGTCCCAGCACCTATTTGTGTGTCCCAGCACCCATTTGTGTGTCCCAGCACCCATTTGTGTGTCCCAGCACCTATTTGTGTGTCCCAGCACCCATTTGTGTGTCCCAGCACCTATTTGTGTGTCCCAGCACCCATTTGTGTGTCCCAGCACCCATTTGTGTGTCCCAGCACCTATTTGTGTGTCCCAGCACCCATTTGTGTGTCCCAGCACCCATTTGTGTGTCCCAGCACCCATTTGTGTGTCCCAGCACCTATTTGTGTGTCCCAGCACCCATTTGTGTGTCCCAGCACCCATTTGTGTGTCCCAGCACCCATTTGTGTGTCCCAGCACCTATTTGTGTGTCCCAGCACCTATTTGTGTGTCCCAGCACCTATTTGTGTGTCCCAGCACCTATTTGTGTGTCCCAGCACCCATTTGTGTGTCCCAGCACCTATTTGTGTGTCCCAGCACCTATTTGTGTGTCCCAGCACCCATTTGTGTGTCCCAGCACCTATTTGTGTGTCCCAGCACCTATTTGTGTGTCCCAGCACCTATTTGTGTGTCCCAGCACCTATTTGTGTGTCCCAGCACCCATTTGTGTGTCCCAGCACCCATTTGTGTGTCCCAGCACCCATTTGTGTGTCCCAGCACCCATTTGTGTGTCCCAGCAACCATTTGTGTGTACAAGCACCTATTTGTGTGTCCCAGCACCTATTTGTGTGTCCCAGCACCTATTTGTGTGTCCCAGCACCTATTTGTGTGTCCCAGCACCTATTTGTGTGTCCCAGCACCTATTTGTGTGTCCCAGCACCCATTTGTGTGTCCCAGCACCTATTTGTGTGTCCCAGCACCTATTTGTGTCTCCCAGCACCCATTTGTGTGTCCCAGCACCCATTTGTGTGTCCCAGCACCCATTTGTGTGTCCCAGCACCCATTTGTGTGTCCCAGCACCCATTTGTGTGTCCCAGCACCCATTTGTGTGTCCCAGCACCCATTTGTGTGTCCCAGCACCCATTTGTGTGTCCCAGCACCTATTTGTGTGTCCCAGCACCTATTTGTGTGTCCCAGCACCCATTTGTGTGTCCCAGCATCCATTTGTGTCTCCCAGCACCCATTTGTGTGTCCCAGCACCTATTTGTGTGTCCCAGCACCTATTTGTGTGTCCCAGCACCTATTTGTGTGTCCCAGCACCTATTTGTGTGTCCCAGCACCTATTTGTGTGTCCCAGCACCCATTTGTGTGTCCCAGCACCTATTTGTGTGTCCCAGCACCTATTTGTGTGTCCCAGCACCTATTTGTGTGTCCCAGCACCTATTTGTGTGTCCCAGCACCTATTTGTGTGTCCCAGCACCCATTTGTGTCTCCTAGCACCTATTTGTGTCTCCCAGCACCTATTTGTGTGTCCCAGCACCCATTTGTGTGTCCCAGCACCTATTTGTGTGTCCCAGCACCTATTTGTGTGTCCCAGCACCTATTTGTGTGTCCCAGCACCTATTTGTGTGTCCCAGCACCTATTTGTGTGTCCCAGCACCCATTTGTGTGTCCCAGCACCTATTTGTGTCTCCCAGCACCCATTTGTGTGTCCCAGCACCTATTTGTGTCTCCCAGCACCTATTTGTGTGTCCCAGAACCCATTTGCGTGTCCCAGCACATATTTGTGTCTCCCAGCACCTATTTGTGTGTCCCAGCACCCATTTGTGTGTCCCAGCACCCATTTGTGTGTCCCAGCACCTATTTGTGTCTCCCAGCACCTATTTGTGTGTCCCAGCACCCATTTGTGTGTCCCAGCACCCATTTGTGTGTCCCAGCACCTATTTGTTTGTCCCAGCACCCATTTGTGTGTCCCAGCACCCATTTGCGTGTCCCAGCACCTATTTGTGTCTCCCAGCACCTATTTGTGTGTCCCAGCACCCATTTGTGTGTCCCAGCACCCATTTGTGTGTCCCAGCACCTATTTGTGTGTCCCAGCACCTATTTGTGTGTCCCAGCACCTATTTGTGTCTCCCAGCACCCATTTGTGTGTCCCAGCACCTATTTGTGTGTCCCAGCACCTATTTGTGTGTCCCAGCACCTATTTGTGTCTCCCAGCACCCATTTGTGTGTCCCAGCACCTATTTGTGTGTCCCAGCACCTATTTGTGTGTCCCAGCACCTATTTGTGTCTCCCAGCACCCATTTGTGTGTCCCAGCACCTATTTGTGTCTCCCAGCACCTATTTGTGTGTCCCAGAACCCATTTGCGTGTCCCAGCACATATTTGTGTCTCCCAGCACCTATTTGTGTGTCCCAGAACCCATTTGCGTGTCCCAGCACCTATTTGTGTCTCCCAGCACCTATTTGTGTGTCCCAGCACCTATTTGTGTGTCCCAGCACCTATTTGTGTGTCCCATCACCTATTTGTGTGTCCCAGCACCCATTTCTGTGTCCCAGCACCTATTTGTGTCTCCCAGCACCTATTTGTGTGTCCCAGCACCCATTTGTGTCTCCCAGCACCTATTTGTGTGTCCCAGCACCTATTTGTGTGTCCCAGAACCCATTTGCGTGTCCTAGCAACTGTTTGATTCTTGATGACAATCACGCATTCACCCGCCACACACTTACGCACCCACACACACACACACACCTGTCAGCACTCACCTACCTCCCCACACACCTCCAATAGCACCCCTCTGCTTCACACACATCTAAGCCACACGCACACGATACGCCCAAACTACACGTCAACTCTGCTCACAACACTTTTCCCATGACACTCTACACATAACACACGTGACACACGGAAAACACGTCACCACACACCACACTGCACACTCTACACACCGCATACCCCAAACCACGAACACCGAAATAAACGCAACACACATCTCACCCTATCACACGCACACACCCCACCGCAGATGGATGCATCAACACACACCTACACCAACGCTACACATCTGGATCTACACACACCATCAGCAACACACACCCTCCGCAGGGTGGGGGAGCGAAGATAATGAAGAAAAGAATCCAATGGAAAAAGAGGGTCCAATACCCCAGGAAGAAGAGGATCCAGTACCCCAGGAAGAAGAGGATCCAACACCCCAGTAAGAAGAGGATCCAATACCCCAGTAAGAAGAGGATCCAACACCCCAGGAAGAAGAGGATCCAATACCCCAGTAAGAAAAGGATCCAATACCCCAGTAAGAAGAGGATCCAATACCCCAGTAAGAAGAGGATCCAACACCCCAGGAAGAAGAGGATCCAATACCCCAGTAAGAAAAGGATCCAATACCCCAGTAAGAAGAGGATCCAATACCCCAGTAAGAAAAGGATCCAATACCCCAGTAAGAAGAGGATCCAATACCCCAGTAAGAAAAGGATCCAATACCCCAGTAAGAAGAGGATCCAATACCCCAGGAAGAAGAGGATCCAACACCCCAGGAAGAAGAGGATCCAATACCCCAGGAAGAAGAGGATCCAACACCCCAGGAAGAAGAGGATCCAACACCCCAGGAAGAAGAGGATCCAATACCCCAGGAAGAAGAGGATCCAACACCCCAGTAAGAAGAGGATCCAATACCCCAGTAAGAAGAGGATCCAATACCCCAGTAAGAAGAGGATCCAACACCCCAGGAAAGGATCAGATGCCGCAGGCAGCTCAGGCACATAAATGCATAAGCAACGAAGCGCGGATTCTTTTGCCAAAAATGTGGAGTTTTGCTTGGGAAAATGTGCGAATGTTGTGATCCAAAACGGGTGAACATGATTCTAAGTTCTTGACCCAAAATATGGTAGATATTTTTCAATGTTGCAACCTGCTGATAATTTGTTTTGACGCTTTTTCTTAATGTAGAAAAAATTCTATATTTTTTATTTTTTCCCCTTCGTTTGTCCTTAGTGTTTTGAGCCAAACTTTGACGTGAAAGTTAAGAATACTAAAGGAAAATCTACCCAGTAGTGATCACGTCGTTGTTGACTTGATTTTGACCATATTTCTTTCATGTACACCCATTCCCTCTTCACGAATTTTCTCTATTTTACCATTACCTTCATCTCTCCTCATGTCATACGTTTCCTCCTCACACATTTCTTCCATTTCATCTTCACCCATTTATTTATTGAATTCACCCTCACCCATTACGTGCATTCCATCCCCACCAATTTCTCTTTTTCATCCATTTTCGCACATTTTATCATCGCCAATTTCCCTACGCCTTTAATTAATTCATTCCAACTTCACCCATTTCCCCCATTTCATTTTCACTCGTTTCCCTCATTTCCATGACCTAAGCCCATTTCTCCAATGTTTTCTTCACCCAAATCTCCCATTTACCTTCGTTAATTTCACCCATTTTCTCCGCACCCATTCCTTCATTTTCCTTGCATTCCATTTCCTGAATTTCTCTTCACCCTCATTTCCTTCTTTCCATCTGCACCGATTTCCCCATTTTTTCATTTCACCTGCATCCATTTTCCCCATTTCACACGCACCGATTTCTCCCATTTTACCTGCATCCATTTCACCGATTTCCTTTATTTCACCTGCACCCATTTGCCATTTCACCAGCACCCATTTACCCATTTCACCAGCACCCATTTCCCATTTCACCAGCACCCATTTCCCATTTCACCTGCATTCATTTGCCCATTTCACCAGCACCCATTTCCCATTTCACCTGCATTCATTTGCCCATTTCACCAGCACCCATTTCCAATTTCATCTGCACTTATTTGCTCATTTCACCAGCACCCATTGCCCATTTCACCTGCACCCATTTGCCCCATTTCCCCAGCACCCATTGCCCCATATCCCCAGCACCCATTTACCCCATTTCAGTGACCTAAGCCCATTCCGAAGACGCAGACGAGGCACCACGTCGCTTTGCTGCTATCTCGGCCCGGCAGCCATGTTTGTTTCCGCGACACTTATAGATGGTCTTCGATATTTGGTGGCTTTCCCTCTAGATACTGCATGCAGATGGTTTTATGTATTTTCTGGTTTCCCTCTAGATACTGCGTGCAGATGGTTTTATGTATTTTCTGGTTTCCTTCTAGATACTGCGTGCAGATGGTTTTATGTATTTTCTGGTTTCCCTCTAGATACTGCGTGCAGATGGTTTTATGTATTTTCTGGTTTCCCTCTAGATACTGCGTACAGATGGTTTTATGTATTTTCTGGTTTCCCTCTAGATACTGCGTGCAGATGGTTTTATGTATTTTCTGGTTTCCCTCTAGATACTGCGTACAAATGGTTTTATGTATTTTCTGGTTTCCCTCTAGATACTGTATGCAGATGGTTTTAGGTATTTTCTGGTTTCCCTCTAGATACTGCGTACAGATGGTTTTATGTATTTTCTGGTTTCCCTCTAGATACTGCATGCAGATGGCTTTATGTATTTTCTGGTTTCCCTCTAGATACTGCATGCAGATGGTTTTATGTATTTACGGTTTCCCTTCATTGATTTGGACACATGGATGGTCTTCTAAATTCGGCGGGTTTCCCTCTAGACCCTAAACACATAAATGGTCTTTTCTGTTTGACGGTATTCCCTCCAGCAAAATCGAAGACAAGGATGACGGCATTGGGGGGCCTAATACTCTAATCTAACTACTCAAATATGAATACTTTCATCTACATACCTTAACCTACAAGTTTACATATCCTCATCAAACTGAAATTCTTTGATGTCTCAGTTTTTTTAAATACGACACATCTAACGGTATCAAGTAGCAAAATTAGGGACTTGCGCCTTCAGAACCAGCACGAAAAATTCGGTACCAGAATCGGCTGGAAAAAAACCGACTGAAAATGAAAGCAATCACGCGGAGCGAAGCATTTTATTTTCTTAGTATTCAGTGAATAAAGCGATTGAAGAGCATGTAATTAATTATCTGTGTGTAAATTAATGATAAAAAATATGAAATGATTACTAATAATAAATTATAATTTAATAACTTTTAACGATGCATTATTACAAAGTTTGTGAGTTAGTAATTTGATAATCAGTTTCATTGGTCATAACTACCTGATGCGCAAAACTTGCACAGAGCTACAAAGAATGGAAAAATAGTATTTAAGAGCAATTTTTATGTTCTGTAACAAGTCACATAAGTTCACATTTATCAGTGGTTTTCTCCTCGAAATTAAAAATGTGTGAATTTATCAGTGAAGTAATTTTTTTGAGACATGACATTGTTGATAGCATAGAACGTTCAACTTGACATTTTTTTCTCCGTAACTGCAGGCAGCTTGAACGAAACTTCTAAGCTCTCAAGAAAATTTTCAGCTATTTGAATCAGTATTTTATTGAGACCAGTCTATAGCAACATTTTTGTGTAGACCATACATTCAAAATTCATGTCCCTTAACAAAATATGCATGTAGATCCTACATACAAAATTCGTGTCCAATTACAAAATATGAATAAAGATCACGCATTCAAACTGTCAAATCGAAATCGACACGAAGATATTCAGTTTCACACTCCAGCGACATTTCCAGAAGCGGCTTCTTTTACTATAAACGAAAGGCCTGTACTGCGTTCTACAGGGTGTTTCAAAAATACACGGCATAATTTCAGGTATGTATTTCCCACATGTAGACAATCAAAATAGTTCATTACAACATATGTCCGGAAATGCTTCATTTCCGAGTTATGGCCTTCACAACATTGAAATTCACCGGAACGTTTTTCTTTCCGCAGGTCGTTGCCGTCAAAGGACACATTAAGAGGGCACTCTGACAGATCATTCCTAGGCGAAGGTTAAATTCAGTGTTGTGTTTGGCGTTCGACTGTGTGTCATGTACACAAATCAGGAGCTGGCAGAGATGCACTTGATCTACGGTAAGGCAGACGGCAATGCTGCGCTGGCTCGTCGTTTGTACCAGGAGAGGTACCCACAGCGACAATGTCCAGATCGGAAGACATTTGTAAGTCTCCATCAGCGTCTGTGCGAGTATGGAAAATTTGACTCTCCTGGATTGGGAAGGGGACGACCAAGATCTACAACTCCAGAAGAACAGGAGGAGATTCTGGAGATTGTGAACAGAACTCCTTCTATCAGCACACGAAGGTTAGCGTTGCAAGTGAATGTTCCCCATACGACTGTCTGGAGACTGCTGAAAGAGTATCAATTGTATCCTTACCATTTGCAACGTGTACAGGCGCTGTCACCAGCAGATTACCCTGCACGAGTTAGGTACTGTCAGTGGTTCTTGCAGCAATGTGCTGCAAATCCGAACTTTCCTGCCTTAGTATTATTTACAGATGAAGCACAGTTCACACGAGATGGCATAACAAATCTCCACAATCAGCATGTATGGGCGTATGAAAACCCAAATGCAACTGTTGTATCTCATCACCAGGTGCGGTTCTCCCTCAACATGTGGGCCGGTATCATTGGTGATCGGTTAGTTGGACCCCATGTACTTGTAAACAGACTTACGGGGCAGGCGTACACAAACTTCCTGGAAAACATCATACCTGATGTTTATGACGACACTCCACTGATCGATCGTCAGCACGCTCACTTCTTGCATGACGGCGCTCCTGCACACTTCAGTCGTACGGCTCGCCGGTACTTGGATCGAAGATTTCCTGATCGATGGATAGGTAGAGGTGGCCCAATTGCTTGGCCTTACGCTCACCTGATCTGAACCCTCTCGATTTCTACTTGTGGGGCCATTTAAAATCATTGGTTTATTCGTCTCCGGTGCCTGATTTGGAATCCCTTCGGAATCGAATTGTGGCACGCTCTGAGGACATACGCAACATTCCTGGAGTGTGGGATCGTGTTCGCAGGTCAATGAGACATCGATGTGAGGTCTGTATTCAAGCAGGAGGTGGTCATTTTGAACATCTTCTGTAATGGCAACGACCTGCGGAAAGAAAAACGTTCCGGTGAATTTCAATGTTGTGAAGGCCATAACTCGGAAATGAAGCATTTCCGGACATATGTTGTAATGAACTATTTTGATTGTCTACATGTGGGAAATACATACCTGAAATTATGCCGTGTATTTTTGAAACACCCTGTATATGAATCCAGTGCTCGTTCTGTGACTTCCTCGCTTAGTTTATGGTTTGTGAAATATTGCTTGTTTTTTTTTGTAGCTGACGGGATTCTAGCGACTTGGAATGTCAGCCCAGTTACTTACAGGCTTTTCCTTTTGTGTGCACAGTTAGCTCTCGGAAATTTATGCTGTTGGTAGCTGCTCCAATGCTGATGGTAAATCATGTTAATTTTAGGCCCATTTCACACTGAGCTAGCAAAGCAGCATCTAGCAAGCTCGCATGAGCTATCTAGCAGACGGTCTGCGAGACTGGTAGGTAGGAATTCAAAGGTAGGTCGCTTGCCAACGGCCTTTAACACTTGTAGCTTGAACACCTGCCAGCCCCTCTCCAGGTCCGTACAACGGACAGCCACGGACGGTTAGTGTCTAGCTGACTAGCAGACGCTATGACTCCTCTCGTCCTGCGACGAACGGACGGACAGTGACGACAGTAACGGACGGTCGTCGTCGTCGTCCTCGCCGTGGTGTAGCCGATCGGAAAACGGCTTGGCACAATTACTCAGCCGGTCCAAGGGAGGCACCACTCGCGAACAACTGGGCGATCGCAAGAGTAGCTGGAAAAAATTATGAAGGTTTATGAAAGCTCGTAATGACGGTAATAATAGTAATGATGAATTTAATTATTGGTCGAATAAAAAATAAGCAAGGTTCAAAGATAAGACATTAGTACCTTTCAAATAGCGGCTGCTGCAACCGTAGACCCAGTTGACCAGCAAAGACAGCTCCCAAACGTATACTATGTGTGCAAAGAGAAAAAACTGTAAGTATATTGAAAGTGGACGAGCCAGCAGTAAAATGTCAACGAAATAAATGCAATTATGTTCAGTTATTATCTTTACGTTAATTATACCCACCTAAGGAAATGGTGCCCTCAGTGTGTTAACTTGCAGAACAAAGAGATGGATGACGAGGCAATTAGTCAAGAGATCAAAAAGTCAAGATGTCAAGTAATTCAACGAGATCAAGTGTCCCAAGGTTGATGACAGGCAAGTCGTCCCCCAGCAAAACCAAGTGCAAACAACACTCTTAAGCAAGAGAGCTGGGAGAACGAAATAGAGAGACAAGCTCAAGTAAAGTAACCTAATTCACAACCAAATACCCCAATTACCAATTCTAAACCAACTTCAATAAATAATGACAATATAAACAAACAAACTCCAGCGACTCCGCAATCAAAGCCACAGCGAAGGAACGTACGTTACGAGGACGAGCAACCACCAGCGCCACATACGACCGCCCTTACAAAGAGAAGGTCTGACGATCAAGGTAGTACGAGCAGGAGACCAGAGGCCAGGAAGCGTCCGTACTCGGCGATGGCAAGCGAACACACCTCTAACCAGGCAAACCACCTCCGAGGAAACACGCACAGAGACAAAAAAAAACAAGAGTTCAATTTAAATGTTAACCTAACGTACACCCTGTGGGGATTTTTCCCACAATGTTGCCAAATATGAACGATACTGTAGCCATCTTAACTGACTTCTGTCGTAGACCAATTTATATTGCATTGAATAGACATAATCTAAGATCATAAATTTTCAAATTTATGCCTTCAGTAGCCTAGGCCTATCTTCAAAGCCATATGTTGTCGAGGTTAATTCAATGTTTATTATATTTTTAAACGATCAAGGAGACAGCTATATACATTAACTCGTGAAAAAATCCGTTACGCCAGCAGATGATTGATTACAAAGATATCCTACTTTTACAAAGATCAGTTGTCAGACAAAACTCATAATCGAGTACAAAGGGGGCATGAAGATCGTGAATTCAAATTCAGAATCGATGGCATCATTCATACGCAGATCATGAATTCTAAATTCAAAATCAAAAACAAAATGAACGTGCGGATGCAAAATAGAAAATTTGCAATGGAAAACAACATTTGCGTATGGATACAAAGTACAAAACTTAAAATGGAAAACAAAAAATGTGTGTGGATGCAAAATACAAAACTTACAATCGGGAACAAAATATGCCTGTGCATGCAAAATACAAATTTCAAGACCGATAACAACATTCACACGCAGATCATATTTTCAAAGTTCACAAACAAAGAGAACATCTGCTTCAAAATCATGAATCAAAATTCATTCATAATCGATACGTGAAAATCAATTTCGTGCAGGTCATGAATTCAAAAATCATTCACGGTCAATACAAAAAAACCAACTGCGTGTATATCATGAACGCCAAATATATTCACGTTCAATACTGCCATGTCCCGTTTTGAAACCTGGTCGCAGAAAAATTTACAGATTTTTTCCGGACGAAATCCGAAGCCGCAGTTCCCTACAGTCTCGGTGTTGGCGACATACGGTCGCACGAGGCTGCAATTCCCCTAAATCTCCTTTTGTAACCCTCCTGGGGCTCGGGGGAAGTAAAAACCTCGTAAAACCCCTCATAAGAGGGACCTGTTGCTCATTACTTCCCCTCCTGCACTCCCCAACACCTCCTGCACTCCCCAACACCTCCTGTATTCCCCAACAGCTCCTGCACTCCCCAACACTTCCTGCACTCCCCAACACTTCCTGCACTCCCCAACACTTCCTGCACTCCCCAACACCTCCTGCACTCCCCAACACCTCCTGCACTTCCCAACACCTCCTGCACTCCCCAACACTTCCTGCCTCCCAATACCTCCTGCGCTTCCCAACACATCCTGTATTCCCCAACACATCCTGCGTTCCCCAACACCTCCTGTATTCCCCAACACCTCCTGTACTCTCCAACACCTCCTGCACTCCCCAACACCTCCTGCACTCCCCAACACTTCCTGCCACCCCAACACCTCCTGCGCTCCCAACACCTCCTGCACTTCCCAACACCTCCTGCACTTCCCAACACCTCCTGCACTCCTGTGGGGAGGCGGTGGGGAGGTGGTGGGGAGGCGGTGGGGAGGCGGTGGGGAGGTGGTGGGGAGGCGGTGGGGAGGCAGTCGGGAGGTAGTGGGGAGGCGGTGGGGAGGCGGTGGGGAACGGTGGGGAGGTGGTGGGGAGGCGGTGGGGAGGCGGTGGGGAGGCGGTGTTGAGGCGGTGAGGGGCCGGTGGGGAGGCGTTGTGGATGCGGTGGGGAGGCGGTGGGGAGGCGGTGGGGAAGACACAATGGACACTAGGGCGGCACAACAATGCTCTGTGATGAGCACGGAAATATCCGGGCAGCTGATCTCTTCCCCTCGTTCCTTCCCCTCTGCCCTTCCCTTCTGCCATTCCCCTCTTCCTTTCCCTCTGCCCTTCCCTCTTCCCTTCCTCTCTGCGTTCCCTTCTGCCCTTCCTCTCTGATTTCCACTCTGCCCTTCCCCTCTTCAATTCCTCTCTGCCCTTCCTCTCTGCCCTTCCCCTCTGCCTTTCCCCTCAGCCCTTCCCTTCTGTCCTTTCCCTCTTCCCTTCCTCTCTGCCCTTCACCTCTGCCCTTCCCTCTTCCCTTCCTCTCTGCCCTTCCCCTCTGCCCTTCCCTCTGCCCTTCCCTCTTCCCTTCCTCTCTGCCCTTCACCTCTGCCCTTCCCTCTTCCCTTCCTCTCTGCCCTTCCCTCTTCCCTTCCTCTCTGCCCTTCACCTCTGCCCTTCCCTCTTCCCTTCCTCTCTGCCCTTCACCTCTGCCCTTCCCTCTGCCCTTCCCTCTTCCCTTCCTCTCTGCCCTTCCCCTCTGCCCTTTCCTCTTCCCTTCCTCTCTGCCCTTCACCTCTGCCCTTCCCTCTGCCCTTCCCTCTTCCCTTCCTCTCTGCCCTTCACCTCTGCCCTTCCCTCTGCCCTTCCCTCTTCCCTTCCTCTCTGCCCTTCCCCTCTGCCCTTTCCTCTTCCCTTCCTCTCTGCCCTTCCCCTCTGTCCTTCCTCTTCCCTTCCTCTCTGCCCTTCCTCTCTGCCCTTCCCTCTTCCCTTCCTCTCTGCCCTTCACCTCTGCCCTTCCCTCTGCCCTTCCCTCTTCCCTTCCTCTCTGCCCTTCACCTCTGCCCTTCCCTCTGCCCTTCCCTCTTCCCTTCCTCTCTGCCCTTCCCCTCTGCCCTTTCCTCTTCCCTTCCTCTCTGCCCTTCCCCTCTGTCCTTCCTCTTCCCTTCCTCTCTGCCCTTCCCCTCTGTCCTTCCTCTTCCCTTCCTCTCTGCCCTTCCCCTCTGCCCTTCCCTCTTCCCTTCCTCTCTGCCCTTCCCCTCTGTCCTTCCTCTTCCCTTCCTCTCTGCCCTTCCCTCTGCCCTTCCCTCTTCCCTTCCTCTCTGCCCTTCCCCTCTGCCCTTCACCTCTGCCCTTCCCTCTGCCCTTCCCTCTTCCCTTCCTCTCTACCCTTCACCTCTGCCCTTCCCTCTTCCCTTCCTCTCTGCCCTTCCCTCTTCCCTTCCTCTCTGCCCTTCACCTCTGCCCTTCCCTCTTCCCTTCCTCTCTGCCCTTCCCCTCTGCCCTTCCCTCTTCCCTTCCTCTCTGCCCTTCCCCTCTGCCCTTTCCTCTTCCCTTCCTCTCTGCCCTTCCCCTCTGTCCTTCCTCTTCCCTTCCTCTCTGCCCTTCCCCTCTGCCCTTCCTCTTCCCTTCCTCTCTGCCCTTCCCCTCTGCCCTTTCCTCTTCCCTTCCTCTCTGCCCTTCCCCTCTGTCCTTTCCTCTTCCCTTCCTCTCTGCCCTTCCTCTTCCCTTCCTCTCTGCCCTTCCCCTCTGCCCTTTCCTCTTCCCTTCCTCTCTGCCCTTCCCCTCTGCCCTTCCTCTTCCCTTCCTCTCTGCCCTTCCCCTCTGCCCTTTCCTCTTCCCTTCCTCTCTGCCCTTCCCCTCTGCCCTTTCCTCTTCCCTTCCTCTCTGCCCTTCCTCTTCCCTTCCTCTCTGCCCTTCCCCTCTGCCCTTTCCTCTTCCCTTCCTCTCTGCCCTTCCCCTCTGTCCTTCCTCTTCCCTTCCTCTCTGCCCTTCCCCTCTGCCCTTCCTCTTCCCTTCCTCTCTGCCCTTCCCCTCTGTCCTTCCTCTTCCCTTCCTCTCTGCCCTTCCCCTCTGTCCTTCCTCTTCCCTTCCTCTCTGCCCTTCCCCTCTGCCCTTCCTCTTCCCTTCCTCTCTGCCCTTCCCCTCTGTCCTTCCTCTTCCCTTCCTCTCTGCCCTTCCCCTCTGCCCTTCCTCTTCCCTTCCTCTCTGCCCTTCCCCTCTGCCCTTTCCTCTTCCCTTCCTCTCTGCCCTTCCCCTCTGCCCTTCCCTCTGCCCTTCCCTCTTCCCTTCCCCTCTGCCCTTTCCTCTTCCCTTCCTCTCTGCCCTTCCCCTCTGTCCTTCCTCTTCCCTTCCTCTCTGCCCTTCCCCTCTGCCCTTCCCTCTTCCCTTCCTCTCTGCCCTTCCCTCTTCCCTTCCTCTCTGCCCTTCACCTCTGCCCTTTCCTCTTCCCTTCCTCTCTGCCCTTCCCCTCTGCCCTTCCCTCTGCCCTTCCCTCTTCCCTTCCCCTCTGCCCTTTCCTCTTCCCTTCCTCTCTGCCCTTCCCCTCTGTCCTTCCTCTTCCCTTCCTCTCTGCCCTTCCCCTCTGCCCTTCCTCTTCCCTTCCTCTCTGCCCTTCCCCTCTGCCCTTCCTCTTCCCTTCCTCTCTGCCCTTCACCTCTGCCCTTTCCTCTTCCCTTCCTCTCTGCCCTTCCCCTCTGCCCTTCCCTCTGCCCTTCCCTCTTCCCTTCCTCTCTGCCCTTCCCCTCTGCCCTTCCTCTTTGCGCTTCCCCCTGCATTTCTTCCCGCTTCTTGTAACGGTTATTTTTTTCGTTCATTTGTTCGTGCATATTTTACTTTTTCTCAACATTTCGTTATCCTTCTGTTCTGTTTCAGGGCAGAAACTGTTTTTCCATCCCTCTTGTTCTCTATTTCTTCCCTTTATTTATGTGTTGTGGCTTCTGTTTATTCTTCTTTTTTACTTTGCCAAATTTTTCGCTTGACAGGCAAAGCTAATCTTTTATTATTCCTTTTATTAGCGTGGAGTTGGTAAGGGAGGAAGCTTTGAACGTAGAGGAGTATAGAGAGGTAGAGAGGTAGAACATGGGGGTAGAGAGTTTAAGACACAGAGGAGTAAAGAGAGAGGTAGAGATGTAAAACGTAGGGGTAGATATCACATGGATGGGTTAAGGGTTCGTGAAGTAGAAACATAGAGAAAAAATTTAGATTAAAGAGATAGAAAAGTAAAGAAGTAGAGAGGGTAAAAATGCAAAAGCGAAGAGAGGTAGGAAAGTATAGAGGTAGCGGGTTAGATATGTAGAGAAGTAGAAAGGTAGAGAGGTAAATTTTTAAAGGATTTAAGGGGTACAGAAATAAATAGGCAGAGGGTTAGAGGGGTAGAAGCGTAGAAGGGGGTAGAGGGGCACAACGGCACGCACAAATAACCACCGAACTCTACCTCCACAAGCGCTCACTTTGCCATCAGAACGAAGCTGTGTGTCGTGTCCTGCCCGCACACATCTTGCTACAGAACGTATTTTGTTTTCTGCAACAGAACGTATTGTGAATTCTGCAGCAGAACGTATCGTGAGTTCTGCGACAGAACGTATTATGAGTTCTGCAACAGAACGAATTGGGAGTTCTGCAACAGTATTTTGCGTTCTGCACGATAGTTTTTTGCGTTCTAAAATCCCAAAGAGAACTCGACCGTTCACTTGATTGCTTTTCACCTCAGCTGCAGAGCATATGGAAAATAAATTTTCGTTCGGATGCGCGAGGTGGCGGATTTTTGGCAGGTTGTTTGAACGGCGCTTTGCGACCTGACTTTGATGTTGTCACGGCTGCTGGAGGGGCGAAGTTGAAGGGTACACTGCCTAGCGGGAACTTTATTTCTATATTGTATATATATATATATGTGTCGATATATACGTATATGCTTGTGAATATATACATAAATATGTATTTATATATATATGGATATCTGTGTGGATATATGTGAGGGGATATACATATATGAAAATTTGTGTATATATATATATATATATATATTTGTGAATATATGCTAGGGGATTTATATGGGAAAATACTTGTGGATATATATGTATGGATATATGTGTGTACACCTTAACTGTATTTTAGTAATGTTGAAACTATTGCGCGATTTAAATTCACGTGTAAAATTTTAGTACGCGTGTAAAATGTTTTAGCTGAACAAAATTTTAAGCCGTCATGAGAAATTGTCGCACGCATAAAATTTAAGTACACTGGCAATGTACTATTACAAGCATTAAAACCTGTACTATTACATGTAGTATTACATGTACTATCACATGTAGTATTACATGTACTATTACATGTAGTATTACATGTACTATCACATGTAGTATTACATGTACTATTACATGTAGTATTACATGTACTATCATGTAGTATTACATGTACTATCACATTTAGTATTACATGTACTATCACACGTAGTATTACATGTACTATCACACGTACATAATTTCAGAGTACATGCACAAAGTTATTGTACGTATCAGAATTCTAGTACACAAATGGTTCTCTATTGCGCTTAAAAAATCCTTTTGCCCGCGCAAAAAAAATTTGTAGTACTTGCAAAACCCTCTTACACGTGCAAAAAATTTCGATAATACGATTGAAACGCTATTGCACGCTAACAAAATTTTTTAGTCCCAAGTTAAACGCAATAGCGCGTGCAAAAAATTATTATTTTAACATTTGTAGAAATAACTTCGTGTGAATAGAACACACGTGCCTCCGTTGAGATCAGACCACAAAAAAAGTTCCTTTCCTGCTTGCTTTCTTGCGCCAAATAGAAGAGCGTTGAGCGCGGTTGTGATTGCGGTGCTGTGTATGCAAAATGTGTGTGTGTGTGTGTACGCTGCTAAATTACTCCTATTGTTATGCTTATTTTGCTCTTTGTGTGTTTTGGGTGTCCTGTGTTCCAAATTTTTATTATTATTATTATTATTATTATTTTAATTATCGTTGGTGTTTTTGCGCACCGAATGGAGACAACCGAAAATTAATGCAGTTTTTATTGAAATTATGCTCGTCTTCAACAGTTTAAAACGTCTAAAGTGGCGAAATTTCCTGTGTAAGGACTGCCGCCATCCAACTTTTAGTGAGTAGAGGCTCAGCTACGCGGACATCCTAAACCTAACACCAAAATTTAATTATTTAGGCTATCCACGAGTCGGACATTCCAAACCCAATGCCAAATTGTAATTATTTAGGCTGTCCACGAGTCGGACATCCTAAACCCAGAACCCGAATAAAATTATTTAGGCTATCCACGAGTCGGACATCCTAAACCCAGAACCAGAATAAAATTATTTAGGCTATCCACGAGTCGGACATCCTAAACCCAACACCAAAATTTAATTATTTAGGCTATCCACGAGTGGGACATTCCAAACCCAATGCCAAATTGTAATTATTTAGGCTGTCCACGAGTCGGACATCCTAAACCCAGAACCAGAATAAAATTATTTAGGCTATCCACGAGTCGGACATCCTAAACCCAATGCCAAATTGTAATTACGAGGGCTGGCAGCGAGTGCGCCAGACAGCGAAGCGTATAACTTCTCAGGATTTTTTACCGTTTTAGCACAAGCGATTGGCTTATAATGAGTTAGGTTCGAATAAGATGGGTAAGGTTGGATTAGGTAAGGTTGGGTGACAATGGGATGTGTTGGATAAGGCTGGGTAAGGTTAGGTTAAGTTAGGTTAAGTTAGGTTAGGTTAGGTTAGGTTAGGTTATGTAAGGTTAGGTAAGGTCAGGTAAGGTTAGGTTAGGTTAGGTTAGGTTAGGTTAGGTTAGGTTAGGTTAGTTAAGGTTAGGTAAGGTTATGTGAGGTTACGTAAGGTAGGGTTAGGTTAGCTTAGATTAGAATAGGATGGGTAAGATAATGATAGGTAAGGTTAACTAAGGTAAGTTAAGGTTAGGGTGGGTTTGGTAAGGTTAAATTAGCGTAGATTAGAATAAGATGTGTTAGGTTGGGTAAGGTAAGTTAAGGTATGGTTCATCCAACCTAAAATTAAATGAATACTGGCGGTTTACCTTTCATTGTTTTTTTCATTATTTGACATGAACGCAGATTTTCGTCTACCGCTGCACAAAAATTAGTTAAGAAAAAAGAAAAAGCCGTTATCGAATTCCCCAGAGCGCGAGGAACTTGCATTCTCAGCCTCCCCTTCCCTCATCCCCTCGCTTTCTTCCCCTCTTCTTCCGGGCTTTCTTTTATAAGAATTGATTGGATTTTGTCGTCAGTAAGACGCTCTTTTATGCCAGTTCCTCACATTTTTATGCCAGTTAGTTACATTTTTATGCCAATTAGTCACATTTTTATGCCAGTCAGTAACATTTTTATGCCAGTAAGTCACATTTTAATGCAAGGTAATCACATTTTTGTGCCAGTTAGTCACATTTTTGTGCCAGTTAGTCACATTTTTGTGCCAGTTAGTCACATTTTTGTGCCAGTTAGTCACATTTTTATGCCAGTTAGTCACATTTTTATGCCAGTAAGTCACATTTATATGCCAGTTAGTCACATTTTTATGCCAGTTAGTCACATTTTTATGCCAGTTAGTCACATTTTTATGCCAGTTAGTCACATTTTTATGCCAGTAAGTCACATTTTTATGCCAGTTAGTCACATTTTTATGCCAGTTAGTCACATTTTTATGCCAGTAAGTCACATTTATATGCCAGTTAGTCACATTTATATGCCAGTTAGTCACATTTTTATGCCAGTAAGTCACATTTTTATGCCAGTTAGGCACATTTTTATGCCAGTAAGTCACATTTTTATGCCAGTTAGGCACATTTTTATGCCAGTTAGGCACATTTTTATGCCAGTTAGGCACATTTTTATGCCAGTTAGGCACATTTTTATGCCAGTTAGGCACATTTTTATGCCAGTAAGTCACATTTATATGCCAGTTAGTCACATTTATATGCCAGTTAGTCACATTTTTATGCCAGTAAGTCACATTTTTATGCCAGTTAGGCACATTTTTATGCCAGTAAGTCACATTTTTATGCCAGTTAGGCACATTTTTATGCCAGTTAGGCACATTTTTATGCCAGTTAGGCACATTTTTATGCCAGTTAGTCACATTTTTATGCCAGTTAGGCACATTTTTATGCCAGTTAGGCACATTTTTATGCCAGTAAGTCACATCTCAGTTTTGACTGCTTGCTTTACACACACTCTCTCAGTTTGCAAACGTCCCACACCTTACATATATATATTTATATATAGCTTCATGTCATCATTTGAATTCTTATTTAATCGAACTTCACAAAATTATCACTAACTATACTCAATAATAATAATTTCTGCAATAAAGTTTATTCCGACCAAGCCTTTTCTGCTGCCCGACTAGTGGCAACTAAAATACCAGTCAGTAAATCTATCCGATACTAAATTTATTAAATATTAAGTACATTAAATAATTAATAAATATCTAATATTAAATGCTGAAATAAGTATACCTGTGAAATATTCATAGTCTTGATTTTATACTGAATTATTTTGCTCAACAAAATTACTGTGGTAATTCGTCTGTAATTTTGCAGACACGTGGTCTGCAGACCTGAGGTATGAAATAAAAGACAAACCTTGCTAAGGAGTAAAGCTGAACTATTTTGTTTAATAAAAATAGTTTGTGAGTTGGTCTGTAATTTTGCAGACACGTAAGGTCTGAAATAAAAGGTAGACCTTGCTAAGGATTAAACTAACTGGCAGACCATAGGCATGGGAGTGAAGAGAAATAGCAGACCATGGGTCTAGAAAGAATTTTACACTCTGAGTTAAGAAATATTTGCAGACGAACTTGAGGTCGAAGAGGATTTGCAAACTCTGTGTATAGATAGAATAGCAGACCCTGGGTCTAGATTGGCTTTGCGCAATTTGGGTCTGGGAAGACTTGCAGACAATGGGCCTAGAAGGATTTACAGACCACGGGCTTGGGGAGAAAGGGGCAGCTAAACAGACCCCTCGGAAGACTTGCAGACACACGGTCCGAGAGGTAAGAGGCGGCTGTGTAGACCCTCGGAAGACTTACAGACCCAGAGTCTGCACGGGTGTCTGCACAGACCCTCATATCGCAGCGCAGACCACCCATAACAGCGCCACCTGGCGGAGCACAGCGAGCAAAGCGTAAGGTGCAGCGTAATGTTATTCTTAAGACCCTTTTGAGGCCGTTTGTGCCCCAGTTGTGTCCAAACTTTGGTCGTTCGCTGTACATTGGAGTGATATGAAGTGAGCGTTGTGAGACGTGTACAGTCGGCGTCATGAGTGTGATATGAAGTGAGCGTTGTGAGACGTGTGCAGTTGGCGTCATGAGTGTGATATGAAGTGAGCGTTGTGAGACGTGTGCAGTCGGCGTCATGAGTGTGATATGAAGTGAGCGTTGTGAGACGTGTACAGTCGGCGTCATGAGTGTGATATGAAGTGAGCGTTGTGAGACGTGTACAGTTGGCGTCATGAGTGTGATATGAAGTGAGCGTTGTGAGACGTGTGCAGTCGGCGTCATGAGTGTGATATGAAGTGAGCGTTGTGAGACGTGTACAGTCGGCGTCATGAGTGTGATATGAAGTGAGCGTTGTGAGACGTGTACAGTCGGCGTTACGAGTGTGATATGAAGTGAGCATTGTGAGACGTGTACAGTCGGCGTCAAGAGTGTGATATGAAGTGAGCGTTGTGAGACGTGTACAGTCGGCGTTACGAGTGTGATATGAAGTGAGCGTTGTGTGACGTGTACAGTCGGCGTCATGAGTGTGATATGAAGTGAGTGTTGTGAGACGTGTACAGTCGGCGTCATGAGTGTGATATGAAGTGAGCGTTGTGAGACGTGTACAGTCGGCGTCATGAGTGTGATATGAAGTGAGCGTTGTGAGACGCGTACAGTTCTCGTTATGAGTGTGATATGAAGTGAGCGTTGTGAGACGTGTACAGTTCTCGTTATGAGTGTGATATGAAGTGAGCGTTGTGAGACGTGTACAGTCGGCGTTACGAGTGTGATATGAAGTGAGCGTTGTGTGACGTGTACAGTCGGCGTCATGAGTGTGATATGAAGTGAGTGTTGTGAGACGTGTACAGTCGGCGTCATGAGTGTGATATGAAGTGAGCGTTGTGAGACGTGTACAGTTCTCGTTATGAGTGTGATATGAAGTGAGCGTTGTGAGACGTGTACAGTTCTCGTTATGAGTGTGATATGAAGTGAGCGTTGTGAGACGTGTACAGTTGGCGTCATGAGTGTGATATGAAGTGAGCGTTGTGAGACGTGTACAGTCGGCGTCATGAGTGTGATATGAAGTGAGCGTTGTGAGACGTGTACAGTTGGCGTCATGAGTGTGATATGAAGTGAGCGTTGTGAGACGTGTACAGTTGGCGTCATGAGTGTGATATGAAGTGAGCGTTGTGAGACGTGTACAGTTGGCGTCATGAGTGTGATATGAAGTGAGCGTTGTTAGACGTGTACAGTCGGCGTCATGAGTGTGATATGAAGTGAGCGTTGTGAGACGTGTACAGTCGGCGTCATGAGTGTGATATGAAGTGAGCGTTGTGAGACGTGTACAGTCGGCGTCATGAGTGTGATATGAAGTGAGCGTTTTGAGACGTGTACAGTTGGCGTCATGAGTGTGATATGAAGTGAGCGTTGTGAGACGTGTACAGGTGGCGTCATGAGTGTGATATGAAGTGAGCGTTGTGAGACGTGTACAGTTGGCGTCATGAGTGTGATATGAAGTGAGCGTTGTGAGACGTGTACAGTCGGCGTCATGAGTGTGATATGAAGTGAGCGTTGTGAGACGTGTACAGTTGGCGTCATGAGTGTGATATGAAGTGAGCGTTGTGAGACGTGTACAGTCGGCGTCATGAGTGGGATATGAAGTGAGCGCTGTGAGACGTGTACAGTTGGCGTCATGAGTGTGATATGAAGTGAGCGTTGTGAGACGTGTACAGTTGGCGTCATGAGTGTGATATGAAGTGAGCGTTGTGAGACGTGTACAGTTGGCGTCATGAGTGTGATATGAAGTGAGCGTTGTGAGACGTGTACAGTTGGCGTCATGAGTGTGATATGAAGTGAGCGTTGTGAGACGTGTACAGTTGGCGTCATGAGTGTGATATGAAGTGAGCGTTGTGAGACGTGTACAGTCGGCGTCATGAGTGTGATATGAAGTGAGCGTTGTGAGAAGTGTACAGTTGGCGTCATGAGTGTGATATGAAGTGAGCGTTGTGAGACGTGTACAGTCGGCGTCATGAGTGTGATATGAAGTGAGCGTTGTGAGACGTGTACAGTTGGCGTCATGAGTGTGATATGAAGTGAGCGTTGTGAGACGTGTACAGTTGGCGTCATGAGTGTGATATGAAGTGAGCGTTGTGAGACATGTACAGTCGGCGTCATGAGTGTGATATGAAGTGAGCGTTGTGAGACGTGTACAGTCGGCGTCATGAGTGTGATATGAAGTGAGCGTTGTGAGACGTGTACAGTCGGGGTCATGAGTGTGATATGAAGTGAGCGTTGTGAGACGTGTACAGTTGGCGTCATGAGTGTGATATGAAGTGAGCGTTGTGAGACGTGTACAGTCGGGGTCATGAGTGTGATATGAAGTGAGCGTTGTGAGACGTGTACAGTTGGCGTCATGAGTGTGATATGAAGTGAGCGTTGTGAGACGTGTACAGTCGGGGTCATGAGTGTGATATGAAGTGAGCGTTGTGAGACGTGTACAGTCGGCGTCATGAGTGTGATATGAAGTGAGCGATGTGAGACGTGTACAGTCGGGGTCATGAGTGTGATATGAAGTGAGCGTTGTGAGACGTGTACAGTTGGCGTCATGAGTGTGATATGAAGTGAGCGTTGTGAGACGTGTACAGTCGGCGTCATGAGTGTGATATGAAGTGAGCGTTGTGAGACGTGTACAGTCGGCGTCATGAGTGTGATATGAAGTGAGCGTTGTGAGACGTGTACAGTCGGCGTCATGAGTGCGATATGAAGTGAGCGATGTGAGGCGTGTACAGTCGGCGTCATGAGTGTGATATGAAGTGAGCGTTGTGAGACGTGTACAGTCGGCGTCATGAGTGTGATATGAAGTGAGCGTTGTGAGACGTGTACAGTCGGCGTCATGAGTGTGATATGAAGTGAGCGTTGTGAGACGTGTACAGTCGGCGTCATGAGTGTGATATGAAGTGAGCGATGTGAGACGTGTACAGTCGGGGTCATGAGTGTGATATGAAGTGAGCGATGTGAGGCGTGTACAGTCGGCGTCATGAGTGTGATATGAAGTGAGCGATGTGAGACGTGTACAGTCGGCGTCATGAGTGTGATATGAAGTGAGCGTTGTGAGACGTGTACAGTCGGCGTCATGAGTGTGATATGAAGTGAGCGTTGTGAGACGTGTACAGTCGGCGTCATGAGTGTGATATGAAGTGAGCGTTGTGAGACGTGTACAGTCGGCGTCATGAGTGTGATATGAAGTGAGCGTTGTGAGACGTGTACAGTCGGCGTCATGAGTGCGATATGAAGTGAGCGATGTGAGGCGTGTACAGTCGGCGTCATGAGTGTGATATGAAGTGAGCGTTGTGAGACGTGTACAGTCGGCGTCATGAGTGTGATATGAAGTGAGCGTTGTGAGACGTGTACAGTCGGCGTCATGAGTGTGATATGAAGTGAGCGTTGTGGGACGTGTACAGTCGGCGTCATGAGTGTGATATGAAGTGAGCGTTGTGGGACGTGTACAGTCGGGGTCATGAGTGTGATATGAAGTGAGCGTTGTGAGACGTGTACAGGTGGCGTCATGAGTGTGATATGAAGTGAGCGTTGTGAGACGTGTACAGTTGGCGTCATGAGTGTGATATGAAGTGAGCGTTGTGAGACGTGTACAGTCGGCGTCATGAGTGTGATATGAAGTGAGCGTTGTGAGACGTGTACAGTTGGCGTCATGAGTGTGATATGAAGTGAGCGTTGTGAGACGTGTACAGTCGGCGTCATGAGTGGGATATGAAGTGAGCGCTGTGAGACGTGTACAGTTGGCGTCATGAGTGTGATATGAAGTGAGCGTTGTGAGACGTGTACAGTTGGCGTCATGAGTGTGATATGAAGTGAGCGTTGTGAGACGTGTACAGTTGGCGTCATGAGTGTGATATGAAGTGAGCGTTGTGAGACGTGTACAGTTGGCGTCATGAGTGTGATATGAAGTGAGCGTTGTGAGACGTGTACAGTTGGCGTCATGAGTGTGATATGAAGTGAGCGTTGTGAGACGTGTACAGTCGGCGTCATGAGTGTGATATGAAGTGAGCGTTGTGAGAAGTGTACAGTTGGCGTCATGAGTGTGATATGAAGTGAGCGTTGTGAGACGTGTACAGTCGGCGTCATGAGTGTGATATGAAGTGAGCGTTGTGAGACGTGTACAGTTGGCGTCATGAGTGTGATATGAAGTGAGCGTTGTGAGACGTGTACAGTTGGCGTCATGAGTGTGATATGAAGTGAGCGTTGTGAGACATGTACAGTCGGCGTCATGAGTGTGATATGAAGTGAGCGTTGTGAGACGTGTACAGTCGGCGTCATGAGTGTGATATGAAGTGAGCGTTGTGAGACGTGTACAGTCGGGGTCATGAGTGTGATATGAAGTGAGCGTTGTGAGACGTGTACAGTTGGCGTCATGAGTGTGATATGAAGTGAGCGTTGTGAGACGTGTACAGTCGGGGTCATGAGTGTGATATGAAGTGAGCGTTGTGAGACGTGTACAGTTGGCGTCATGAGTGTGATATGAAGTGAGCGTTGTGAGACGTGTACAGTCGGGGTCATGAGTGTGATATGAAGTGAGCGTTGTGAGACGTGTACAGTCGGCGTCATGAGTGTGATATGAAGTGAGCGATGTGAGACGTGTACAGTCGGGGTCATGAGTGTGATATGAAGTGAGCGTTGTGAGACGTGTACAGTTGGCGTCATGAGTGTGATATGAAGTGAGCGTTGTGAGACGTGTACAGTCGGCGTCATGAGTGTGATATGAAGTGAGCGTTGTGAGACGTGTACAGTCGGCGTCATGAGTGTGATATGAAGTGAGCGTTGTGAGACGTGTACAGTCGGCGTCATGAGTGCGATATGAAGTGAGCGATGTGAGGCGTGTACAGTCGGCGTCATGAGTGTGATATGAAGTGAGCGTTGTGAGACGTGTACAGTCGGCGTCATGAGTGTGATATGAAGTGAGCGTTGTGAGACGTGTACAGTCGGCGTCATGAGTGTGATATGAAGTGAGCGTTGTGAGACGTGTACAGTCGGCGTCATGAGTGTGATATGAAGTGAGCGATGTGAGACGTGTACAGTCGGGGTCATGAGTGTGATATGAAGTGAGCGATGTGAGGCGTGTACAGTCGGCGTCATGAGTGTGATATGAAGTGAGCGATGTGAGACGTGTACAGTCGGCGTCATGAGTGTGATATGAAGTGAGCGTTGTGAGACGTGTACAGTCGGCGTCATGAGTGTGATATGAAGTGAGCGTTGTGAGACGTGTACAGTCGGCGTCATGAGTGTGATATGAAGTGAGCGTTGTGAGACGTGTACAGTCGGCGTCATGAGTGTGATATGAAGTGAGCGTTGTGAGACGTGTACAGTCGGCGTCATGAGTGCGATATGAAGTGAGCGATGTGAGGCGTGTACAGTCGGCGTCATGAGTGTGATATGAAGTGAGCGTTGTGAGACGTGTACAGTCGGCGTCATGAGTGTGATATGAAGTGAGCGTTGTGAGACGTGTACAGTCGGCGTCATGAGTGTGATATGAAGTGAGCGTTGTGGGACGTGTACAGTCGGCGTCATGAGTGTGATATGAAGTGAGCGTTGTGGGACGTGTACAGTCGGGGTCATGAGTGTGATATGAAGTGAGCGTTGTGGGACGTGTACAGTCGGGGTCATGAGTGTGATATGAAGTGAGCGTTGTGAGACGTGTACAGTCGGCGTCATGAGTGTGATATGAAGTGAGCGTTGTGGGACGTGTACAGTCGGCGTCATGAGTGTGATATGAAGTGAGCGTTGTGAGACGTGTACAGTCGGCGTCATGAGTGTGATATGAAGTGAGCGTTGTGGGACGTGTACAGTCGGGGTCATGAGTGTGATATGAAGTGAGCGTTTTTGTTTATAATTGTTTATTTAAATTATGAATGATTTGGTTGTTTCAGGGTTTCTGGCTGCTCTTGTTCCGTTAATTGTTTTTTCCCGGCTGGTTTAACGATGACCGTGGTTGCACACAACAAGCTGTGCGTACGGATATGTTATGTACGTGTGCGCGCTGTGTGTACGCATGTATATCTTGTAGTTTGTCTGTGTGTGTGTGCTGAATGAGCACATTTAATTTCTTCGTGTGCGTGCTGTGTGTCTCAACAGAGTGTGTGTATGCGTGTGTATGTGTGTGAGTGTGTGTGTGTGTACGAGTATTCCTACGGCGTACATCTAAACGTAAACATAGTATGTACTCGTACAAACTATGTTTGGAAATATACTATGAATGGAGCATGCTATGTATGGAAACATGCTATGTATGAAAACATGCTATGTATAGAAACATGCTATGCATGGAAACATGTTATGCATGTAAACATGCTATGTATGGAAACATGCTATGTATGGAAGCATGTTATGAATGGAAACATGCTGTGTATGGAAACATGCTGTGTATGGAAACATGTTGTGTATGGAAACATGCTATGTATGGAAACATGCTGTGTATGGAAACATGCTATGTATGGAAACATGCTACATATAGGAATATGCTGTGTATGGAAACATGCTGTGTATGTATATATACTATTTCGTAAAATACGATTTCGTAACATTCAATTCAATACATCATGTATGAAAAGTGTATGTAACATACACGAAAATATGCAATAATGAATGGAGATTTACAACAAAGTTCGAAAATATTCGAAAATGGGTAAAAATGTACGATAAAGAGGGAAATATAATGACAGTACAATGAGGGAATAATAATGACAGTACATTATAAATGCGGCTATGAACAAAAAGTTGCGATGGTTATAAAAAATTACGGTAATTAGCGCAAATTACGGAAATGCACTAAAATAGACTGCTAGAAGATGATAATGACAACAAACAGTGAAATAGATTGTGGAATTGTTTGTAAAAATGTTCGATATTATTTCAAAATGTGTGAGTATACGAGAACATTTTTCTTACAAGTTCATCGTTTATCAGGTGTAGACTTCATTTCAAAAGCAAAAACTTGACTTCGATCCAAAATCAAAACTTGGCTTCAATCCAAAGACAAAAATAGACTTCAGTCCAAAAACTGACAAAAACGAAACGTGGCACTGACGCAGGGAATGGAAACAGTCAAAAGTTTAAGTTAATTTATTTCATTGACTACATGAATAATGACTGATTTTCCATCCCGCGAATGGGCCGGAAGAAGGACGACACTGAGATGCCAGCACGCCCACAGCGCCCCTCCAGCACCGTGCCACGATCGCTGTCACGGGAGAACCAATATTTAGGAATTGGAAGAAACAGAGTCGATAACGACTGCTCAAAAATTTAGTAATTAAAATGGTTGTTCAATATAAATTTAGGTCACGCCGCAAAATTCGACGGGTCAGAAAGACCGCGTAAGTAATTTAAGAATAGCGACGCGAGAATTGAGTATTTGGTGAAAGCCTAGTCTTGCAGAAATTAATGCAGGGCCAGAGAGCTCAGCTTAAATAGTTATTAAGTAATTGCTAGGATTAGCTGTATGAGGACTAATTCAAGTATCGGTAAATGTGCTAAATCCTACGTTGATAGTAATTAAATGTAGCGATACATTAGTATTAATTTCAGTTATCTAACTTACAACACGCAATTTAATAATAATTCAGAGAGAAATTTGGACTAACCATAGCCGTATTAATATAAAATAAGAATTAAATTGATTTATGGCAACATTACTAGAGAATTTCATTCGCCCATTTTATTTAAGGTAAGTAAGGCAGGTTCTTTGGAACTGCAACTGACGTCACTACGCACATATGTGGCGCTAACCATTACGGTGACTTACATCAGTTAAGCAGCCGAACACGAGTGGCGAAGCAGAAGCGAAGCGCAGGAAGGCAGAAGGTTGGCAGAGACGTCTAACCGATCATGACACCGTCAGGACCCTCGCGATGTAGGAGAGACGACGAGCTGAAGGCAGTGGCCATGACACCGGCCACACTCAGGAGATGTAGGTCTTACGTCCGCTTATCAAGATTGAAGAGGAGTGCAGGTGGTCAAGTGCGGTGGAAGGCTGGTAGGCAACGACGCTGAAGCTATGGCAAAGGCTGCAGAGGTTGCTCATTGTACAGTACACCGAATGGTTGCGCCTGTCATTTAAATTAATTGTTAGTGACGATTTAGTTTAGTTGTACTTTAATTTTTATGGGAGTCTTTTATAAAGAAAAAAAGTCTGCCATAAAGTCCGGAAGAGAAACATTAGGTTTTTGTACAAAAACCAAAACCTGACTTCACTCCAAAAACCAAAACTTGACTTCTCTAAAACAAACCTTGACTTCGGACCAAAAAACAAAATTCAACTTCATGCAAAAAACCAAAACTAGACTTCGACCTTCCGACCGCTTGCCGCCCTTTGTCTCCGTCGTGATATTTTTACCTCATTCAATTAAGTCAGTGAGCCAAAAATAGACACAAGGCCTTGTATTTTCTGTCACATCCCAGCCTGTGTTGAAGTTCTGCCCACAGACACAAATGGCTGCAAGTTTTACTGGACACGTAGATATTTTTATTTATATTTGTTATTTTTTAGGGGTTTTGGGAAGCGGCACGTTCAGATTTAGATGATTTTTTTTTCAGGTTTGTCTGATTTTTATTTTTCGTTTATCTTTTTTGTGATTGTTCTTGTTCTGTTGATCATTTTTTTCTGTTCTTGTTCCGCTGATAATTTTTCTGGCTGTTCTTGTTTCATTAATAATTTTTGTAGTTGTTGTTCCGCTAGTAATTTTTCTGGCGGTTTTTGTTTCGTTAATCATTTTTCTGGCTGTTCTTGTTCCTTTTATAATTTTTCCCGTCTGGTTTACTGACGACCGTGATTGCATACTACAAGCTGTGTGTACTCATTTGTTACATATGTGTGTATGTGCTGTGTATACACATGTATTTCATGTAATTGGTCTGTAAAAAAACACTCTGACGATCTCATTTTTTTCTTTCAAGAGCAAAAATATTCTCCTTTTTTGGACATTGATTCCTCTGTCTTGAAAACTTTTTCTTGAAAGCAAAGCGTGGTTATTTTTTCTATTTGGGCGGAATTTTTTTCCCCTGAAACTGAGAGCATTGTTTTTTATTTAAGACAGGTTTGTATTTTATTTAAGACAGGTTTGTATTTTATTTAAGACAGGTTTGTATTTTATTTAAGACAGGTTTGTATTTTATTTAAGACAGGTTTGAATTTTATTTAAGACAGTTTTGTATTTTATTTAAGACAGGTTTGTATTTTAGCTAAGACAGATTTTTATTTTATTTAAGACATGTTTACATTTTATTTAAGACAGGTTTGTATTTTATTTAAGACAGGTTTTTATTTTATTTAAGACAGGTTTGTATTTTATTTAAGACAGGTTTGTATTTTATTTAAGACAGGTTTGTATTTTACTTAAGACAGGTTTGTATTTTATTTAACACAGGTTTGTATTTTATTTAAGACAGGTTTGTATTTTATTTAAGACAGGTTTGTATTTTATTTAAGACAGGTTTGTATTTTATTTAAGACAGGTTTGTATTTTATTTAAGACAGTTTTGTATTTTATTTAAGACAGGTTTGTATTTTAGCTAAGACAGATTTGTATTTTATTTAAGACATGTTTGTATTTTATTTAGGACAGGTTTGTATTTTATTTAAGACAGGTTTGTATTTTATTTAAGACAGGTTTGTATTTTATTTAAGACAGGTTTGTATTTTATTTAAGACAGGTTTGTATTTTATTTAAGACAGGTTTGAATTTTATTTAAGACAGTTTTGTATTTTATTTAGGACAGGTTTGTATTTTAGTTAAGACAGATTTGTATTTTATTTAAGACATGTTTGTATTTTATTTAAGACAGGTTTGTATTTTATTTAAGACAGGTTTGTATTTTATTTAAGACAGGTTTGTATTTTATTTAAGACAGGTTTACATTTTATTTAAGACAGGTTTGTATTTTATTTAAAACAGGTTTGTATTTTATTTAAGACAGGTTTGTATTTTATTTAAAACAGGTTTGTATTTCATTTAAGACAGGTTTGTATTTTATTTAAGACAGGTTTGTATTTTATTTAAGACAGGTTCGTATTTTATTTAAGACAGGTTTACATTTTATTTAAGACAGGTTTGTATTTTATTTAAGACAGGTTTGTATTTTATTTGAGACAGGTTTGTATTTTATTTAAGACAGGTTTGTATTTTATTTAAGACAGGTTTGTATTTTACTTAAGACAGGTTTGTATTTTATTTACCACAGGTTTGTACTTTATTTAAGACGTGGTTGTATTTTATTTAAGACGGGTTTGTATTTTATTTTAGACAGGTTTGTATTTTATATCTCAAAATTACGTGGAAGCGGGAGCAGTGAATTTATTTTGACACGCGTATTTTTGGGATTTTTTAATTTAGGGAACCAGATGCACAAATTTTATTATAACACATTTTAGTCTTTAAACTCTTAGAAAGGGAGGCTGCAGTGGAACAATTTTCCACGGTTCGAAAGTTTTTGTTTATTTAAAACTTACAGTTGTATTAAAATTAATTAAAGTTAAAATATAACTTTGAACTTTTCTAAGCGGGTCAGCATTAAGAATTTGTGATTCTTGTAATGAATTTTTGAGTTAATTCCTGAATTGATGAAACCTCATAAGCAATTATTACATGCTCGAATAAATCACGAATAAATATGTCAAAAATATTGAAAATATATTCTATTTAATGCAGTCACTTTCTATTTATTGCAGTCACCTTCTGTTTAATTTAACTGCATTGAATAGAAGGTGGTTGTAATGGCGGTGGTTGTAATGGCGGTGGTTGTAATGGCGGTGGTTGTAATGGCGGTGGTTGTAATGGCGGTGGTTGTAATGGCGGTGGTTGTAATGGCGGTGGTTGTAATGGCGGTGGTTGTAGTGGCGGTGGTTGTAATGGCGGTGGTTGTAGTGGTGGTGGTTGTAGTGGCGGTGGTTGTAGTGGCGGTGGTTGTAATGGCGGTGGTTGTAATGGCGGTGGTTGTAATGGCGGTGGTTGTAATGGCGGTGGTTGTAATGGCGGTGGTTGTAATGGCGGTGGTTGTAATGGCGGTGGTTGTAGTGGCGGTGGTTGTAATGGCGGTGGTTGTAATGGCGGTGGTTGTAATGGCGGTGGTTGTAATGGCGGTGGTTGTAATGGCGGTGGTTGTAATGGCGGTGGTTGTAATGGCGGTGGTTGTAATGGCGGTGGTTGTAATGGCGGTGGTTGTAATGGCGGTGGTTGTAATGGCGGTGGTTGTAATCGTGGTGGTTGTAATGGCGGTGGTTGTAATGGCGGTGGTTGTAATGGCGGTGGTTGTAATGGCGGTGGTTGTAATGGCGGTGGTTGTAATGGCGGTGGTTGTAATGGCGGTGGTTGTAATCGTGGTGGTTGTAATGGCGGTGGTTGTAATCTTGGTGGTTGTAATGGCGGTGGTTGTAGTGGCGGTGGTTGTAATCGTGGTGGTTGTAATGGCGGTGGTTGTAATGGCGGTGGTTGTAATGGCGGTGGTTGTAATGGCGGTGGTTGTAATGGCGGTGGTTGTAATGGCGGTGGTTGTAATGGCGGTGGTTGTAATGGCGGTGGTTGTAATGGCGGTGGTTGTAATCGTGGTGGTTGTAATGGCGGTGGTTGTAATGGCGGTGGTTGTAATGGCGGTGGTTGTAATGGCGGTGGTTGTAATGGCGGTGGTTGTAATGGCGGTGGTTGTAATGGCGGTGGTTGTAATGGCGGTGGTTGTAATCGTGGTGGTTGTAATGGCGGTGGTTGTAATCGTGGTGGTTGTAATGGCGGTGGTTGTAGTGGCGGTGGTTGTAATCGTGGTGGTTGTAATGGCGGTGGTTGTAGTGGCGGTGGTTGTAATGGCGGTGGTTGTAATGGCGGTGGTTGTAATGGCGGTGGTTGTAATGGTGGTGGTTGTAATGGCGGTGGTTGTAATGGCGGTGGTTGTAATGGTGGTGGTTGTAATGGCGGTGGTTGTAATGGCGGTGGTTGTAATGGCGGTGGTTGTAATGGCGGTGGTTGTAATGGCGGTGGTTGTAATCGTGGTGGTTGTAATGGCGGTGGTTGTAATGGCGGTGGTTGTAATGGCGGTGGTTGTAATGGCGGTGGTTGTAATGGCGGTGGTTGTAATGGCGGTGGTTGTAATGGCGGTGGTTGTAATGGCGGTGGTTGTAATGGCGGTGGTTGTAATGGCGGTGGTTGTAATGGTGGTGGTTGTAATGGCGGTGGTTGTAATGGCGGTGGTTGTAATGGCGGTGGTTGTAATGGCGGTGGTTGTAATGGCGGTGGTTGTAATGGTGGTGGTTGTAATGGCGGTGGTTGTAATGGCGGTGGTTGTAATGGTGGTGGTTGTAATGGCGGTGGTTGTAATGGCGGTGGTTGTAATGGCGGTGGTTGTAATGGCGGTGGTTGTAATGGTGGTGGTTGTAATGGCGGTGGTTGTAATGGCGGTGGTTGTAATGGCGATGGTTGTAATGGCGGTGGTTGTAATGGTGGTGGTTGTAATGGTGGTGGTTGTAATGGCAGTGGTTGTAATGGCGGTGGTTGTAATGGCGGTGGTTGTAATGGCGGTGGTTGTAATGGACGTGGTTGTAATGGTGGTGGTTGTAATGGCGGTGGTTGTAATGGTGGTGGTTGTAATGGCGGTGGTTGTAATGGCGGTGGTTGTAATGGTGGTGGTTGTAATGGCGGTGGTTGTAATGGCGGTGGTTGTAATGGCGGTGGTTGTAATGGCGGTGGTTGTAATGGCGGTGGTTGTAATGGTGGTGGTTGTAATGGCGGTGGTTGTAATGGCGGTGGTTGTAATGGCGGTGGTTGTAATGGACGTGGTTGTAATGGTGGTGGTTGTAATGGCGGTGGTTGTAATGGTGGTGGTTGTAATGGCGGTGGTTGTAATGGCGGTGGTTGTAATGGTGGTGGTTGTAATGGCGGTGATTGTAATGGCGGTGGTTGTAATGGCGGTGGTTGTAATGGCGGTGGTTGTAATGGCGGTGGTTGTAATGGCGGTGGTTGTAATGGCGGTGGTTGTAATGGACGTGGTTGTAATGGCAGTGGTTGTAATGGAGGTGGTTGTAATGGCGGTGGTTGTAATGGCGGTGGTTGTAATGGTGGTTGCTGTAATGGCGGTGGTTGTAATGGCGGTGGTTGTAGTGGCGGTGGTTGTATTGGCGGTGGTTGTAGTGGCGGTGGTTGTAATGGCGGTGGTTGTAATGGCGGTGGTTGTAATGGCGTTGGTTGTAATGGCGGTGGTTGTAATGGCGGTGGTTGTAATGGCGGTGGTTGTAATGGCGGTGGTTGTAGTGGCGGTGGTTGTATTGGCGGTGGTTGTAGTGGCGGTGGTTGTAATGGCGGTGGTTGTAATGGCGGTGGTTGTAGTGGCGGTGGTTGTAGTGGCGGCGGTTGTAGTGGCGGTGGTTGTAGTGGCGGTGGTTGTAGTGGCGGTGGTTGTAATGGACGTGGTTGCAATGGCGGTGGTTGTAATGGCGGTGGTTGTAATGGCGGTGGTTGTAATGGCGGTGGTTGTAATGGCGGTGGTTGTAATGGAGGTGGTTGTAATGGCGGTGGTTGTAATGGCGGTGGTTGTAATGGCAGTGGTTGTAATGAAGGTGGTTGTAATGGCGGTGGTTGTAATGGCGGTGGTTGTAATGGCGGTGGTTGTAATGGCAGTGGTTGTAATGGAGGTGGTTGTAATGGCGGTGGTTATAATGGCGGTGGTTGTAATGGCGGTGGTTGTAGTGGCGGTGGTTGTAGTGGCGGTGGTTGTAGTGGCGGTGGTTGTAATGGCGGTGGTTGTAATGGCGGTGGTTGTGATGGCGGTGGTTGTAATGGCGGTGGTTGTAATGGCGGTGGTTGTGATGGCGGTGGTTGTAGTGGCGGTGGTTGTAGTGGCGGTGGTTGTATTGGCGGTGGTTGTAATGGCGGTGGTTGTAATGGCGGTGGTTGTGATGGCGGTGGTTGTAGTGGCGGTGGTTGTAGTGGCGGTGGTTGTAATGGCGGTGGTTGTAATGGCGGTGGTTGTAGTGGCGGTGGTTGTAGTGGCGGTGGTTGTAATGGCGGTGGTTGTAGTGGCGGTGGTTGTAATGGCGGTGGTTGTAGTGGCGGTGGTTGTGATGGCGGTGGTTGTAGTGGCGGTGGTTGTAATGGCGGTGGTTGTAATGGCGGTGGTTGTAATGGCGGTGGTTGTGATGGCGGTGGTTGTAGTGGCGGTGGTTGTAATGGCGGTGGTTGTAATGGACGTGGTTGCAATGGCGGTGGTTGTAATGGCGGTGGTTGTAATGGCGGTGGTTGTAATGGCGGTGGTTGTAATGGCGGTGGTTGTAATGGACGTGGTTGTAATGGCAGTGGTTGTAATGGCGGTGGTTGTAATGGCGGTGGTTGTAATGGACGTGGTTGCAATGGCGGTGGTTGTAATGGCGGTGGTTGTAATGGCGGTGGTTGTAATGGCGGTGGTTGTAATGGCGGTGGTTGTAATGGCGGTGGTTGTGATGGCGGTGGTTGTAGTGGCGGTGGTTGTAGTGGCGGTGGTTGTAATAGACGTGGTTGCAATGGCGGTGGTTGTAATGGCGGTGGTTGTAATGGCGGTGGTTGTAATGGCGGTGGTTGTAATGGCGGTGGTTGTAATGGCGGTGGTTGTAATGGCGGTGGTTGTAATGGACGTGGTTGTAATGGCAGTGGTTGTAATGGCGGTGGTTGTAATGGCGGTGGTTGTAATGGCGGTGGTTGTAATGGCGGTGGTTGTAATGGCGGTGGTTGTGATGGCGGTGGTTGTAGTGGCGGTGGTTGTAGTGGCGGTGGTTGTAATGGACGTGGTTGCAATGGCGGTGGTTGTAATGGCGGTGGTTGTAATGGCGGTGGTTGTAATGGCGGTGGTTGTAATGGCGGTGGTTGTAATGGCGGTGGTTGTAATGGCGGTGGTTGTAATGGACGTGGTTGTAATGGCAGTGGTTGTAATGGCGGTGGTTGTAATGGCGGTGGTTGTAGTGGCGGTGGTTGTAATGGCGGTGGTTGTAATGGCGGTGGTTGTAATGGCGGTGGTTGTGATGGCGGTGGTTGTAGTGGCGGTGGTTGTAGTGGCGGTGGTTGTAGTGGCGGTGGTTGTAATGGACGTGGTTGCAATGGCGGTGGTTGTAGTGGCGGTGGTTGTAATGGCGGTGGTTGTAGTGGCGGTGGTTGTAATGGCGGTGGTTGTAGTGGCGGTGGTTGTAATGGCGGTGGTTGTAGTGGCGGTGGTTGCAATGGCGGTGGTTGTAATGGCGGTGGTTGTAGTGGCGGTGGTTGTAATGGCGGTGGTTGTAGTGGCGGTGGTTGTAGTGGCGGTGGTTGTAATGGCGGTGGTAAATAATGTCAGTAAATACTGACATTGACATCAGTAAAAAAGTACCAGCGTTGAAGGGTGAACAAATTACTCACTACCCATCATGCCACTCAATATCTAGCAGGAATACAATCACGCAGTGTGCGGCGCTGGAAGCACTGCGCGGTTTGTGAGGCGATGCGCGCGGCCTATAAAGCCTGGTGCATCGCGCCGCATGACTTGCATATTTTCTGGACCCAGCGGCCCATTTCGGAAGACCTGGTCTGCACAGCCTGGTCTGACTGCGCGAAATGGATCATGCATTGTAAAGGGGTCTGATTGTGGCAGTGAATTCTCTTGCATTCCGAAGGTTTAAGTAATTTAGGTCTAGATGGGTAGGGTCTAGATGGGTAGGGTCTAGATGTGTAGGGTCTAGATGGGTAGGGCCTAGATGGCTTGGGTCTAGATGTGTAGGGTCTAGATGAGTAGGGTCAAGATGGGTAGGGTCTAGATGGGTATGGTCTTGATGGGTAGAGTCTAGATGTGTAGGGTCTAGATGTGTGGGGTCTAGATGAGTAGGGTCTAGATGTGTGGGGTATAGATGTGTAGGGTCTAGATGGGTAGGGTCTAGATAGGTAGGGTCTGGAAGGGTAGGGTCTAGAAGGTAGAGTCTAGATGTGTAGGGTCTACATTTGTAGGGTCTGGAAGGGTAGGGTCTAGAAGGTAGAGTCTAGATGTGTAGGGTCTACATTTGTAGGGTCTGGAAGGGTAGGGTCTAGAAGGTAGGGTATAGATGGGTAGGGTCTAGAAGGTAGGGTCTAGATGGGTAGGGTCTAGAAGGTAGGGTCTAGATGGGTAGGGTCTAGAAGGTAGGGTCTAGATGTGTAGTTTCAGAATATGGAAATATTATGTTCAAAAAATACTCCACTCTCTAATCGCTGCACAACAAAGTACACACTCTACACGTTACACAGTTCTCAAATATATTTTAAAACAGAATATAAAAACATGTAGGTAGGAAATAAAAAACGCAGGTAAAAAACAGTTTGCTGCAACACCACGCAAAAAATAATATCTCTAACCATAAAAATAAATAAAAACACCTTTCTCTTTTTTTATTTTCAACGCGAGCCGAGGGAAGATATTTGCAGGCAATTTTGATACAGACAAAATCAACTAAAGGAATCTTTTTTCCCTCTGGTATATTTAAAAAAAAACATTTTCTCGCAGCGCTGCATGTGGTGTGCAACAACCATAGACTCGTTTAGCAAAAGTTTTCTTTTCAATGAATGTACCATTTTATTAAATACCATTAAAAATTAAAATACCATTAAAATTAAATACCATTTCAATACCATTTTATTAAATAGAGTAAATAAATATTTATAATACTGAAGCTATTTATGCAAACATCAACATACATAAATCATTTAACGGAAATGAAACAATAAATAATTTTATTGTAATATCGATTTAATGCATCTTATTATTTTATCATGAATACAAATTGAAACTAATTTTGGTGCATAGTTATTTCAACCAACTTAACAAATCTTTCCATCGACACTCCAAACCCTTCCTCCAAATCCCCAAACCCTGCCCCCAAATCCCCACATTCTCCCTCAAATCCCCAAACCCTCCCCCAAATCCCCACATTCTCCCTCAAATCCCCAAACCCTGCCCCCAAATCCCTACATTCTCCCTCAAATCCCCAAACCCTCCCCCAAATCCCCACATTCTTCCCAAATCTCCAAACCCTTCCCCCAAATCCCCAAACCCTCCCCAAATCCCCACATTCTCCCCCAAATCCCCAAACCCTCCCCCAAATCCCCACATTCTCCCTCAAATCCCCAAACCCTGCCCCTAAATCCCCAAAACCTCCCCCAAATCCCCAAACCCTCCCCAAATCCCCACATTCTCCCTCAAATCCCCAAACCCTGCCCCAAAATCCTCAAACCCTCCCCCAAATCCCCAAACCCTCCCAAAATCCCCACATTTTCCCTCAAATCCCCAAACCCTTCCACAAAATCCCCAAACCCTCCCCCAAATCCCCAAACCCTCCCCAAATCCCCACATTCTCCCCCAAATCTCCAAACCCTTCCCCCAAATCCACAAACCCTCCCCCAAATCCCCAAACCCTCCCCCAAATCCCCACATTCTCCCTCAAATCCCCAAACCCTTCCCCCAAATCTCCAAACCCTTCCCCCAAATCCCCAAACCCTTCCCCAAATCCCCACATTCTCCCTCAAATCCCCAAACCCTTTTTCCAAATCCCCAAACCCTCCCCCAAATCCCCAAACCCTCCACAAATCCCCAAACCTTCCCAAAATCCCCAAACCCTTCCCCAAATCCCCAAATACCAAGATGTGGGGCAAAGAACAAATCCCCCTGGGGAGACAGCAGCAGCAGCAGCAGACAAAAGCGCACAGCAACAGGTGGGGAGGAGTTGGGGAATATGTCACCACTGCAGCGCCAGTGCTGCAAACTTTGTCTATATTGATATTTGGGGCTGGGAAATCCCATGTTGGGGATTTATGGGGTAAATCCAGGTTTGGATTTGGGAACCCCGCGTTGGATTTTGAAATTTCATGTTGGCTTGGGGTTGAAAATCCCATGTTGGGATTGGAAATTTCATGTTGGATTCAGGAATCCCATATTGGGTTCATAAACTTCATATTGGATTCATAAATCCCAGGTTGAATTTGGAAATTTTATGTGGGATTTGGGAATCCCATTTGGATTCATAAATCTCATATTGGATTCATAAATCCCATGTTGAATTTGAAAATTTCAAGTTGGATTCAGGAATCCCATATTGGGTTCATAAACTTCATATTGGATTCATAAATCCCATGTTGAATTTGAAAATTTCAAGTTGGATTCAGGAATCTCATATTGGATTCATAAATCTCATATTGGATTAATAAATCCCATGTTGAATTTGGAAATTTTATGTTGGATTCGGAAATCCCATGCTGGATTCGGAAATCCTATATTGGATTTAGAAATCCCATGTTGGATATGGAAATTCCATTTGAGATTGGGATATCCCATATTGGATTTGGAAATCCCACATTGGATTCGAAAATCCCATGTTAGTGATTTTTGGCGAAACTCCTGTTTTTTCTTAATAAAATTTACTGATGAAACACCGCTTGTGCGTAAAAATTTGACTGGCAGTGATCTCCATGTTCAGATTTTAATTTATTACAAGCCAGACCGGTTAAATTGATTGAAAGTTCGAAAAACACAAGCCTGGCAACATTGACTTAGACTGGCAAAGTTTGATCAGCTGAGCAAATCGATGCGTTTTGCATGATTCCCACTATGTTGGAGAATTGGTGTTGAGGAATTAGGGGAATTTTTCTTTTGGAATCAGGGGAATTTTTGTTAAGGAATTAAAGGAATTGGTGTTGAGGGATTAGGGGAATTTGGTGTTGAGGAATTAGGGGAATTTTTCTTTAGGAATCAGGGGAATTTTTGTTAAGGAATTAAAGGAATTGGTGTTGAGGAATTAGGGGAATTTGGTGTTGAGGAATTAGGGGAATTTGGTGTTGAGGAATTAGGGGAATTTGGTGTTGAGGAATTAGGGGAATTTGGTGTTGAGGAATTAGGGGAATTTGGTGTTGAGGAATTAGGGGAATTTGGTGTTGAGGAATTAGGGGAATTTGGTGTTGAGGAATTAGGGGAATTTGGTGTTGAGGAATTAGGGGAATTTGGTGTTGAGGAATTAGGGGAGTTTGGTGTTGAGGAATTAGGGGAGTTTGGTGTTGAGGAATTAGGGGAGTTTGGTGTTGAGGAATTAGGGGAATTTGGTGTTGAGGAAATCAGGGGAATTTGGTGTTGAGGAATTAGGGGAGTTTGGTGTTGAGGAATTAGGGGAGTTTGGTGTTGAGGCATTAGGGAAGTTTGGTGTTGAGGAATTAGGGGAGTTTGGTGTTGAGGCATTAGGGGAGTTTAGAAAAGTCGATGAATTTTCATAGTCGATGAATTTTCAGTTTTGATATAGAGGAATTCCAGGGATTTGGAGATAAAAAATTGAGGGAATTAGTGTAGTAATTAGTGTAGTAATTAGTGTAGTAATTAGTGTAGTAATTAGTGTAGTAATTAGTGTAGTAGTTAGTGTAGTAATTAGTGTAGTAATTAGTGTAGTAATTAGTGTAGTAATTAGTGTAGTAATTAGTGTAGTAATTAGTGTAGGAATTAGTGTAGTAATTAGTGTAGTAATTAGTGTGGTAATTGGTGTAGTAATTAGTGTAGTAATTAGTGTAGTAATTAGTGTAGGAATTAGTGTAGTAATTAGTGTAGTAATTAGTGTAGGAATTAGTGTAGTAATTAGTGTAGTAATTAGTGTAGTAATTGGTGTAGTAATTAGTGTAGTAATTAGTGTAGTAATTTGTGTGGTAATTAGTGTAGTAATTAGTGTAGTAATTAGTGTAGTAATTAGTGTAGTAATTAGTGTAGTAATTAGTGTAGTAATTAGTGTAGTAATTAGTGTGGTAATTAGTGTAGTAATTAGTGTAGTAATTAGTGTAGTAGTTAGTGTAGTAATTAGTGTAGTAATTAGTGTAGTAATTAGTGTGGTAATTAGTATAGTAATTAGTGTAGTAATTAGTGTAGTAATTAGTGTAGTAATTAGTGTAGTAATTAGTGTAGTAATTAGTGTAGGAATTAGTGTAGTAATTAGTGTAGTAATTAGTGTAGTAATTGGTGTAGTAATTAGTGTAGTAATTAGTGTAGTAATTAGTGTAGTAATTAGTGTGGTAATTAGTGTAGTAATTAGTGTAGTAATTAGTGTAGTAATTAGTGTAGTAATTAGTGTAGTTATTAGTGTAGTAATTAGTGTGGTAATTAGTATAGTAATTAGTGTAGTAATTAGTGTAGTAATTAGTGTGGTAATTAGTGTAGTAATTAGTGTAGTAATTAGTGTAGTAATTAGTGTAGTAATTAGTGTAGTAATTAGTGTATTAATTAGTGTAGTAATTAGTGTGGTAATTAGTATAGTAATTAGTGTAGTAATTAGTGTAGTAATTAGTGTAGTAATTAGTGTGGTAGTTAGTGTAGTAATTAGTGTAGTAATTAGTGTAGTAATTAGTGTAGTAATTAGTGTAGTAATTAGTGTAGTAATTAGTGTAGTAATTAGTGTAGTAATTAGTGTGGTAGTTAGTGTAGTAATTAGTGTAGTAATTAGTGTAGTAATTAGTGTAGTAATTAGTGTAGTAATTAGTGTAGTAATTAGTGTGGTAATTAGTGTAGTAATTAGTGTGGTAATTAGTGTAGTAATTAGTGTGGTAATTAGTGTAGTAATTAGTATAGTAATTAGTGTAGTAATTAGTGTAGTAATTAGTGTAGTAATTAGTGTAGTAATTAGTGTGGTAATTAGTGTAGTAATTAGTGTGGTAATTAGTGTAGTAATTAGTGTAGTAATTAGTGTAGTAATTAGTGTAGTAATTAGTGTAGTAATTAGTGTGGTAATTAGTGTAGTAATTAGTGTAGTAATTAGTGTAGTAATTAGTGTAGTAATTAGTGTAGTAATTAGTGTAGGAATTAGTGTAGTAATTGGTGTGGTAATTAGTGTAGTAATTAGTGTGGTAATTAGTGTAGTAATTAGTGTAGTAATTAGTGTAGTAATTAGTGTGGTAATTAGTGTAGTAATTAGTGTAGTAATTAGTGTAGTAATTAGTGTAATAATTAGTGTAGGAATTAGTGTAGTATTTGGTGTGGTAATTAGTGTAGTAATTAGTGTAGTAATTAGTGTAGTAATTAGTGTAGGAATTAGTGTAGTAATTGGTGTGGTAATTAGTGTAGTAATTAGTGTAGTAATTAGTGTAGTAATTAGTGTAGTAATTAGTGTAGTAATTAGTGTAGTAATTAGTGTGGTAATTAGTGTAGTAATTAGTGTAGTAATTAGTGTAGTAATTAGTTTAGTATTTAGTGTAGGAATTAGTGTAGTAATTGGTGTGGTAATTAGTGTAGTAATTAGTGTAGTAATTAGTGTAGTAATTAGTGTAGTAAATTAGTGTAGTAATTAGTGTAGTAATTAGTGTAGTAATTAGTGTAGTAATTAGTGTAGTAATTAGTGTAGGAATTAGTGTAGTAATTAGTGTAGTAATTAGTGTAGTAATTAGTGTAGTAATTAGTGTAGTAATTAGTGTAGTAATTAGTGTAGGAATTAGTGTAGTAATTAGTGTAGTAATTAGTGTAGTAATTAGTGTAGTAATTAGTGTAGTAATTAGTGTAGTAAATTAGTGTAGTAATTAGTGTAGTAATTAGTGTAGTAATTAGTGTAGTAAATAGTTGGAAAATCTGTGGATTTTGAGTTGAGGAATTAAGGAATATTGATATTGAAAAATTTTGGCAATTTGAGTAATTTTGATTTGAAGAATTTAGGGATTTGGAGTTGAGGAATTTGAGAAATTAGTAACTGATAATTTATAGACATTTTAGGCTGAGGGGTTTGATTAATGTAGACGAGTGATTTTGGGGAATTTGGAATCGATGAATTTAGGGTGTCGGGACACTCTGAGATGTTGAAATTGGGGAGTTTCGAGCTAACAGAAATTAATTTTGCTGAAATTGGGAGTTTCGACTTGAAATTGGGGAATTTCTATTTGAAAGAAATTAACATTGCTGAAATTGGGGAGTTTCGACTTGAAATTGGGGAATTTCAGTTTAAAAGAAATTAACATTTCTAAAATTGGGAGTTTCGACTTGAAATTGGGGAATTACAATTTAAAAGAAATTAACATTGCTGAAATTGAGGAGTTTCGACTTGAAATTGGGGAATTTCAATTTAAAAGAAGTAAACATTTCTGAAATGGGGGAGTTTCGACTTGAAATTGGGGAATTTCAATTTAAAAGAAATTAACATTGCTGAAATTGGGGAGTTTCGACTTGAAATTGGGGAATTTCAATTTAAAAGAAATAAACATTTCTGAAATTGGAGAGTTTCGACTTGAAATTGAGGAATTTCAATTTAAAAGAAAAAAACATTTCTGAAATGGGGGAGTTTCGACTTGAAATTGGGGAATTTCAATTTAAAAGAAATTAACATTGCTGAAATTTGAGAGTTTCGACTTGAAATTGAGGAATTTCAATTTAAAGGAAATAAACATTTCTGAAATTGGGGAGTTTCGACTTGAAATTGGGGAATTTAAATTTATAAGAAATTAACATTGCTGAAATTGTGAGTTTCGACTTGAAATTGGGGAATTTCAATTTAAAGGAAATAAACATTTCTGAAATGGGGGAGTTTCGACTTGAAATTGGGGAATTTCAATTTATAAGTAATTAACATTGCTGAAATTGTGAGTTTCGACTTGAAATTGGGGAATTTCAATCTTAAAGAAATGAACATTGCTGAAATGGGGGAGTTTCGACTTGAAATTGGGGAATTTCAATTTAAAAGAAATGAACATTTCTGAAATTGGGGAGTTTCGACTTGAAATTGGGGAATTCAAATTTATAAGAAATTAACATTGCTGAAATTGTGAGTTTCGACTTGAAATTGGGGAATTTCAATTTAAAGGAAATAAACATTTCTGAAATGGGGGAGTTTCGACTTGAAATTGGGGAATTTCAATTTATAAGAAATAAACATTTCTGAAATGGGGGAGTTTCGACTTGAAATTGGGGAATTTCAATTTATAAGAAATTAACATTGCTGAAATTGTGAGTTTCGACTTGAAATTGGGGAATTTCAATTTAAAAGAAATGAACATTTCTGAAATTGGGGAGTTTCGACTTGAAATTGGGGAATTTCAATTTAAAAGAAATGAACATTTCTGAAATTGGGGAGTTTCGACTTGAAATTGGGGAATTTCAATTTAAAAGAAATGAACATTGCTGAAATGGGGGAGTTTCGACTTGAAATTGGGGAATTTCAATTTAAAAGAAATGAACATTTCTGAAATTGGGGAGTTTCGACTTGAAATTGGGGAATTTCAATTTAAAAGAAATAAACATTTCTGAAATTGGGTAGTTTCGACTTGAAATTCCGAAATTTTAACTCGACGGAAATGAACCTTCACAAAAATAAACAAAACCTAAGGAATGACCAGGCTGGAATGACTTACTTATGGCACATTCCTCAGCATAGGAATGAGTGCCGGATGCTCATTCCTGCACAAGGATACAGGAATTAATTTAATGTGAGTGAAATATGTGTGCAATGTGAGTGCAATGTGTGTGCAATGTGAGTGTGTGCAATGTGAATGCAATGTGAGTGCAATGTGAGTGCAATGTGAGTGCAATGTGAGTGCAATGTGTGTGCAATGTGTGTGCAATGTGAATGCAATGTGAGTGCAATGTGAGTGCAATGTGAATGCAATGTGAGTGCAATGTGTGTGCAATGTGAGTGCAATATGAGTGCAATGTGTGTGCAATGTGTGTGCAATGTGAATGCAATGTGAGTGCAATGTGAGTGCAATGTGAGTGCAATATGAGTGCAATGTGAGTGCAATGTGAGTGCAATGTGTGTGCAATGTGAGTGCAATATGAGTGCAATGTGAATGCAATGTGAGTGCAATGTGTGTGCAATGTGTGTGCAATGTGAATGCAATGTGAGTGCAATGTGAGTGCAATGTGTGTGCAATGTGAGTGTGTGCAATGTGAATGCAATGTGAGTGCAATGTGTGTGCAATGTGAGTGCAATATGAGTGCAATGTGAGTGCAATGTGAGTGCAATGTGTGTGCAATGTGAGTGCAATATGAGTGCAATGTGAATGCAATGTGAGTGCAATGTGTGTGCAATGTGTGTGCAATGTGAATGCAATGTGAGTGCAATGTGAGTGCAATGTGTGTGCAATGTGAGTTTTGCAATGTGAATGCAATGTGAGTGCAATATGAGTGCAATGTGAGTGCAATGTGAGTGCAATGTGAGTGCAATATGAGTGCAATGTGAGTGCAATGTGAGTGCAATGTGAGTGCAATGTGAGTGCAATGTGTGTGCAATGTGAGTGTGTGCAATGTGAATGCAATGTGAGTGCAATATGAGTGCAATGTGAGTGCAATATGAGTGCAATGTGAGTGCAATATGAGTGCAATGTGAGTGCAATGTGAGTGCAATGTGTGTGCAATGTGTGTGCAATGTGTGTGCAATGTGAGTGCAATGTGAGTGCAATGTGAGTGCAATGTGTGTGCAATGTGAGTGCAATATGAGTGCAATGTGAGTGCAATGTGAGTGCAATGTGTGTGCAATGTGTGTGCAATGTGTGTGCAATGTGAGTGCAATGTGAGTGCAATGTGTGTGCAATGTGAGTGCAATGTGAGTGCAATGTGTGTGCAATGTGAGTGCAATGTGAGTGCAATGTGTGTGCAATGTGTGTGCAATGTGTGTGCAATATGAGTGCAATGTGAGTGCAATATGAGTGCAATGTGAGTGCAATGTGAGTGCAATGTGTGTGCAATGTGTGTGCAATGTGTGTGCAATATGAGTGCAATGTGAGTGCAATGTGTGTGCAATGTGAGTGCAATGTGAGTGCAATGTGTGTGCAATGTGAGTGCAATATGAGTGCAATGTGAATGCAATGTGAGTGCAATGTGTGTGCAATGTGTGTGCAATGTGAATGCAATGTGAGTGCAATGTGAGTGCAATGTGTGTGCAATGTGAGTGTGTGCAATGTGAATGCAATGTGAGTGCAATGTGTGTGCAATGTGAGTGCAATATGAGTGCAATGTGTGTGCAATGTGTGTGCAATGTGAATGCAATGTGAGTGCAATGTGAGTGCAATGTGTGTGCAATGTGAGTGTGTGCAATGTGAATGCAATGTGAGTGCAATGTGTGTGCAATGTGAGTGCAATATGAGTGCAATGTGAGTGCAATGTGTGTGCAATGTGAGTGCAATGTGAGTGCAATGTGAGTGCAATGTGAGTGCAATATGAGTGCAATGTGAGTGCAATGTGAGTGCAATGTGTGTGCAATGTGAGTGCAATGTGAGTGCAATGTGTGTGCAATGTGAGTGCAATGTGAGTGCAATGTGAGTGCAATGTGTGTGCAATGTGAGTGCAATGTGTGTGCAATGTGAGTGCAATGTGAGTGCAATGTGAGTGCAATGTGAGTGCAATGTGTGTGCAATGTGAGTGCAATATGAGTGCAATGTGAGTGCAATGTGAGTGCAATGTGAGTGCAATGTGTGTGCAATGTGAGTGCAATGTGAGTGCAATGTGAGTGCAATGTGAGTGCAATGTGAGTGCAATGTGAGTGCAATGTGAGTGCAATGTGTGTGCAATGTGAGTGCAATATGAGTGCAATGTGAGTGCAATTTGAGTGCAATGTGAGTGCAATGTGTGTGCAATGTGAGTGCAATGTGAGTGCAATGTGAATGCAATGTGTGTGCAATGTGAATGCAATGTGAGTGCAATGTGAGTGCAATGTGAGTGCAATGTGTGTGCAATGTGAGTGCAATGTGAGTGCAATGTGAGTGCAATGTGTGTGCAATGTGGGTGCAATGTGTGTGCAATGTGAGTGCAATGTGAGTGCAATGTGAGTGCAATGTGAGTGCAATGTGAGTGCAATGTGAGTGCAATGTGTGTGCAATGTGAGTGCAATATGAGTGCAATGTGAGTGCAATGTGTGTGCAATGTGAGTGCAATGTGAGTGCAATGTGAGTGCAATGTGAGTGCAATGTGTGTGCAATGTGAGTGCAATGTGAGTGCAATGTGAGTGCAATGTGTGTGCAATGTGAATGCAATGTGAGTGCAATGTGAGTGCAATGTGTGTGCAATGTGAGTGCAATGTGTGTGCAATGTGAATGCAATGTGAGTACAATGTGAGTGCAATGTGTGTGCAATGTGAATGCAATGTGAGTACAATGTGAGTGTAATGTGTGTGCAATGTGAGTGCAATGTGAGTGCAATGTGAGTACAATGTGAGTGCAATGTGAGTGCAATGTGAGTGCAATGTGAGTGCAATGTGAGTGCAATGTGAGTGCAATGTGAGTGCAATGTGAGTGCAATGTGAGTGCAATGTGAGTGCAATGTGAGTACAATGTGAGTGCAATGTGAGTGCAATGTGTGTGCAATGTGAATGCAATGTGAGTGCAATGTGAGTGCAATGTGTGTGCAATGTGAGTGCAATATGAGTGCAATGTGAGTGCAATGTGAGTGCAATGTGTGTGCAATGTGAGTGCAATATGAGTGCAATGGGAGTGCAATGTGAGTGCAATGTGTGTGCAATGTGAGTGCAATGTGTGTGCAATGTGAGTGCAATGTGAGTGCAATGTGAGTGCAATGTGAGTGCAATGTGTGTGCAATGTGAGTGCAATGTGAGTGCAATGTGTGTGCAATGTGAGTGCAATGTGAGTGCAATGTGAGTGCAATGTGAGTGCAATGTGAGTGCAATGTGTGTGCAATGTGAGTGCAATGTGAGTGCAATGTGAGTGCAATGTGAGTGCAATGTGAGTGCAATGTGAGTGCAATGTGAGTGCAATGTGAGTGCAATGTGAGTGCAATGTGAGTGCAATGTGAGTGCAATGTGAGTGCAATGTGAGTGCAATGTGTGTGCAATGTGAATGCAATGTGAGTGCAATGTGAGTGCAATGTGAGTGCAATGTGTGTGCAATGTGAGTGCAATGTGTGTGCAATGTGAGTGCAATGTGAGTGCAATTTGAGTGCAATGTGAGTGCAATGTGAGTGCAATGTGAGTGCAATGTGAGTGCAATGTGAGTGCAATGTGAGTGCAATGTGAGTGCAATGTGAGTGCAATGTGAGTGCAATGTGAGTGCAATGTGAGTGCAATGTGAGTGCAATGTGAGTGCAATGTGAGTGCAATGTGTGTGCAATGTGAGTGCAATGTGAGTGCAATGTGAGTGCAATGTGTGTGCAATATGAGTGCAATGTGTGTGCAATGTGAGTGCAATGTGAGTGCAATGTGAGTGCTATGTGAGTGCAATGTGTGTGCAATGTGAGTGCAATGTGTGTGCAATGTGAGTGCAATGTGAGTGCAATGTGAGTGCAATGTGAGTGCAATGTGAGTGCAATGTGAGTGCAATGTGAGTGCAATGTGAGTGCAATGTGAGTGCAATGTGAGTGCAATATGAGTGCAATGTAAGTGCAATGTGAGTGCAATGTGAGTGCAATATGAGTGCAATGTAAGTGCAATGTGAGTGCAATGTGAGTGCAATGTGAGTGCAATATGAGTGCAATGTAAGTGCAATGTGAGTGCAATGTGAGTGCAATATGAGTGCAATGTAAGTGCAATGTGAGTGCAATGTGAGTGCAATGTGTGTGCAATATGAGTGCAATGTAAGTGCAATGTGAGTGCAATGTGAGTGCAACATGAGTGCAATGTAAGTGCAATGTGAGTGCAATGTGAGTGCAATGTGAGTGCAATGTAAGTGCAATGTGAGTGCAATGTGTGTGCAATATGAGTGCAATGTAAGTGGGAGTCAAAGTCACATCTTCTATGGGAGTCAAAAACATAGGTTTTAGACTTCATGAAATACGTTTTTACGCTTCTTTTCAAAGAGAAGCTCTGCTCTGCTTGAGGCCGGGAGAGCTCAACGCGACGTGTGGACTTGGTGAGAGGCGCTGGAAGACGGTCTCCGCTGTGGGGATTTTGCGCTCACCGTCCTCGACCAGATCAGTGTTTTCAAACTCTATCCGTACGGAAACACGGAATCATCTCTGGAAGATGAATCGCCTTTGCCGAGCTGTGCCAAGTGGTACATTGTGTGGAGTCTGCGATGGAGAGGTTGGGCAGTTCTCGCTTAAGTGCGAGAACTGCTCCTGTTACACCCACCTGAAATGTTCGGGACTGCCGTCGTACCACCTTGTTCGACTGGAGTTGACCAGAGCCTCGTATAGGTGCGAGTGCTGTGTAGCAAGGGAGAGTGGCGAGAGGTACCAGGAGGTTCTTGACTCGATTGAGGAGGAGCTCAGAAGTTCCGGAGACAAGGATCTGGAGAGCCCTGGAAGAGAGCCAAAAACCCCTAATGCACCACCGCTGTCGGGTGTGGTCGCAGCGCATGGGAGGCAGTCGTTGAGCATGGACAGCTTGAATGACACGGCCGGGTGCCCAGAGAGTGCCAAAACGGGGGAAGCGAGTGGAGAAAAAGCTGAAAAAGCTGTGTGCCGACATTACCTGAAGGGACAGTGTAAACATGGTTTGAAAGGAAGCTCCTGTAAGTTTGCGCATCCTAAGCTTTGCCGTAAGTTTGCGAAGCTGGGAGGTAAGCGAGCGGGAGGTTGCAAAAAGGGCCGAGAATGCAAATTTCTCCATCCTGCTGTGTGTTGGAGGGTGGAACGGGGGGAGCAGTGCCCGTACAAAAACTGCAAATTCTATCACCCCAGGGGACTGATCTCGGCTGTGTCGGGGGAAAAACAGTCGAGCATTAGTGACCAGGAGCCGAGAATGCTCCCCAGGAGCGAACACAGCGAACCGAGGGGCGCACCACCACAGAGAGGGCTGTCTTATGCTGATACGGTGAGCAAGCGTGCGCCGGTTGTAGCCCAGAAGGTCACGCAACCTGCTGGCTTGTATGGCCAGGATGCAGGCCTACTAGGGTCTTTTCCGGGACAGACTGAAAGTTTGTCTTTTTTAGAGCTGCGCAGACAAGTCCAGGAAATCCAGAACCTGCTGACCTTGCTCCTGAAGGAGAGGGACAACGAACGCCCCCCTATTCAAGGGCTACGTCCGTGCAGCTGCCGAAGCCATTTGTAGAGAGTAATGTTTGCCCCACAATTATTTCCTGCAACATCGAAGGCTTGTGCCCACGTGCTCAGAAACATAAGGTTAAGATATTAGAAGAAAGAGCCTTGTTGGAGCATGCGGTTGTTGTGGCAGCGGTTGAGTCACACCTACGTGAGGAGATCCTTGATGCCGAGGTGAGCATGAGGGGCTACTGCTTGTACAGAGCTGACAGGGCTTCCGACAGAAAAAAAGGAGGCATTGCAGTGTTCGTCCGTGAGGATCTGGCTTCAGCCGCAGTGGTGCTCAAGAGTGGTTCAAATGGATGGGTGGAGCACATCGTCCTGTGGTTTGAAACGATGAGACTTATTACTGTTGTTATGTACAGACCCCCCGCGTGTCCTTCTGAGATGTTTGTTCCGGTTCTCCTTGATATCGCAGAGGGGATTGAGGACCTGGGAACACCTCTGCCGACTCTGATTATACTTGGTGATTTTAACTTTCCCAGAATAAACTGGTCCTTAAACAGTATCTACGGTGGCTCTCGAGAGGACCGATTACAGGCCAAATCTCTTCTCGAGTTCATGGACAAGTTCGCGCTTGAACAATCGGTGAACTGCCCAACTAGGCTGGATAGCTTATTAGACCTAGTCTGTACCAACCATGGTGAACTGGTGAGGGACGTGGTTGTGGAAGACACAACATTGTCGGACCACAGACTGATAATAGTTAAAGCTGATATTGGATGGGCCAACCAACAGTCCAACGCTGAGCTGAACTATGGGAGTATCTTGGGTTCACTCAACTTCATGAGCTCTCGAACCGACTGGTGCAGTATAAGGGAGGAGCTTGCAAGAATCGACTGGGCTTCGAGAAGCGAGGACATGCTTCCCTTGAACATGTATGAAGATCTCTGTGGTGTCCTGACAGAGGTCTGTTCAAAATACGCCCCGCCAAAGACAGCAGTTCGTCAGGCGTCAATTCCAAGAGATCGTAAGATCCTAATGCGGAAGAAAGCCCGTATACGTAGGCAGCTGCTCGGGGCTGTCAGCTCGGCCATTAGAATGAAATTACTGAGCAGGGCAGAGCTGATCGAGCACCAGCTGATACAGTCGCATGAGCTTGAAACTGCGACTAGGGAGTGGCGGGCGATTGAAGCAATCCGCAACAACCCGAAGTATTTCTATGGGTATGCACGGAGTAAGTCAAAGACCAAGTCACAGATTGGCCCTTTCTATGCTGGCGACGAGCTCGTTGGTGACTCTTTGGCCAAAGCTGAGGTGCTGAGGAAGCAGTACGAGTCAGTCTTCAGTAGGCCGAGAAATTCGGACACTCTAGGTCTCCTGAAAGGACTACTCGAAGAAGACAGGCCCTCCCTTCTGGACGATGTTCGGTTCGGCGAGAACGAGCTGGTGACATGCATAAGGGAACTGCCGTCCACGTCCGCAGCGGGTCCGGACGGGATTCCTTCGATCCTCTTGAAAAACTGTTGCGAGGAATTGAAGGCTCCTATACATGCACTGTGGAGATCATCAATGGATAAAGGATGTGTGCCTGCTCCTCTCAAATTGGGAGTAATTATTCCGGTTCACAAGGGGGGCGTGAAGCATTCCCCAGCTAATTACCGTCCTATCGCCCTAACATCCCATGTAATTAAAATTTTTGAGAAGATCGTAGTTAAACGACTAGTTACGTATCTCGAGAGCAATGACCTACTGAACGACAATCAGCACGGTTTCAGACGGGGTCGGTCGTGCCTCTCACAATTGTTGGAGCATCAGCGGCAGGTTACGGAGGCGCTTGGCTCTGGACTCGCTGTGGACGTGGTGTATCTGGACTTCGCTAAGGCCTTCGATAAAGTAGATTATGGCGTGCTGCTTAGGAAGCTCCGTCTTTTTGGAATCAGTGGTAGGCTCCTTGAATGGATTTATAGCTTCCTAACAAACAGGAAACAAGTTGTCTCAGTGGACGGGAGCCGCTCGACGGAGTCGGTGGTGGTGAGTGGTGTGCCTCAGGGATCCGTTTTGGGTCCACTCCTTTTCCTAATCCACATCTCGGACATCGATGTCAATCTGTTGCACTCACGGGCCTCATCCTTCGCTGACGACACCAGGGTCTTGAAAACTATTGCTACGGTGGAGGACTGTGAGGCTCTACAGAGTGACCTCCAGAAGATTTGCGAGTGGGCAACGCGAAACAACATGACCTTCAATGAAAATAAATTTGAGTTGGTGCGGTACGGTTTGCACCCTGACGCCTCCTATGCGTACAGCCCCACTGGAGGTTCAGCGATCGACCGCAAGTCTTCGGTCAGGGATCTGGGGGTCGTAATCTCGGATGACGGTGGCTTCGGAGAGCACATTAACCAGGTGGTGCTTAGGTGCAGACGCCAGATCGGATGGATCCTACGAACCTTTAAGACAAGGGAAGCCCCACTAATGCTGAAATTGTTCAAATCGTTAGTCCTCCCATTGGCAGAGTACTGTTGTCAGCTCTGGAGTCCGAGCACTGTTAGCGAAGTACAGAAGTTGGAGGGTGTACAGAGGACCTTCACTGCAAGGATCGACGGAATGCAGTCGTTTGACTACTGGAAACGGCTATCTCACCTGTCCCTGTTTTCATTACAGCGTCGCCGTGAAAGGTACCTCATCATATATACCTGGAAGGTTCTGAATGGCTTGGCTCCGAACTTCAGGGACCAGGCGATGCAACTAACAGCCCAGCGGCACATTCGGCGAGGGAAAACTTGTAACATCCCGGCTTTTACCAGCAGGGCGCTGGCGAGCATCAGAACGAGGCATGAAAACTCGTTCTCTGTTATGGGTCCTCGTCTGTTCAACTGTCTTCCGGCTAGTACCAGGGAGTTTGAGGGGACACTGGAGTCGTTCAAAGGGAGACTCGATGAATTTTTGAGGACGATCCCGGACAAGCCTCCCTTGCCCCATTACTACCAGCCTGCTGAGGGTAATAGTATCCTGCAGCAGCTGGCATATATGAGAGCGGCTGCCCCCTAACCTTGCCCCTGCAAGGGAAGGAGGGCTGACGCCACTCGTTCTGGCGGCGTCGTGGCCTGCCTCGGCTGTGGTGGAGCTGCTGGCTCCCTTTGCTGAGGACCTGGGGCTCCGTCGCTGCGGGGCAGTTGGCGGCGTCGTGAGGCGGCGACTCATCGTGGCCTGGAGCTGTGCTCCAAACTATATCTCAGGAATCTCAGGAATATGAGTGCAATGTAAGTGCAATGTGAGTGCAATGTGAGTGCAATGTGAGTGCAATGTGAGTGCAATGTAAGTGCAATGTGAGTGCAATGTGAGTGTTATTTCATACTGAAAATGACTGTAAAAGATTTTACGTAAAAATAATAAGTTTCTATTTATTACTTGTTTAACATAGACGCTTCTTGTAGTCACTTTAACTGTTCACGTTAATATGAAACCTTTTATCGGAGAGAAAAAATGGATAAATTGTTTATTAACATGTCAACAACTAATGGATACCTCCAGATGAACGTGAGTGCAAAGAATACTCAAGAATTTACACGAATATAAATACAAATTATTAGTATTGATGAATTCAGACAGATACAGACATATACAGATGAATACCGATGAATTCAGGCGTATAAAATGCCTGCTGCTCAATTCAAATTGAACCATAGCATAAAAATGAACAAAAATGAAAGGAGATGAATACGGATAGAGACTGATAAATATAGGTCAATTGTGATATGTGTTAATAGAAACATATAAACAGATCTCGTATAGCTCAAAAGTTGTCTCCATTCAAAGTCCCTATTACATCTAGAAATTCTTATATTTCTAACGTGTCTCTGCGTTGGAAGTGTTGCCACAACATCTAGAACGTGTCTCTGCGTTGGAAGTGTTGCCATAACATCTAGAACGTGTCTATGCGTTGGAAGTGTTGCCACAACATCTAGAACGTGTCTATGCGTTGGAAGTGTTCCTATAACATCTAGAACGTGTCTCTGTGTTGGAAGTGTTGCCACAGCATCTAGAACGTGTCTCTGCGTTGGAAGTGTTGCCACAACATCTAGAACGTGTCTATGCGTTGGAAGTGTTCCTATAACATCTAGAACGTGTCTCTGCGTTGGAAGTGTTGCCACAACATCTAGAACGTGTCTCTGCGTTGGAAGTGTTCCTATAACATCTAGAACGTGTCTCTGCGTTGGAAGTGTTGCCACAACATCTAGAACGTGTCTCTGCGTTGGAAGTGTTCCTATAACATCTAGAACGTGTCTCTGTGTTGGAAGTGTTGCCACAACATCTAGAACGTGTCTCTGCGTTGGAAGTGTTCCTATAACATCTAGAACGTGTCTCTGCGTTGGAAGTGTTGCCACAACATCTAGAACGTGTCTATGCGTTGGAAGTGTTCCTATAACATCTAGAACGTGTCTCTGCGTTGGAAGTGTTCCTATAACATCTAGAACGTGTCTCTGCGTTGGAAGTGTTGCCACAACATCTAGAACGTGTCTCTGCGTTGGAAGTGTTCCTATAACATCTAGAACGTGACTCTGCGTTGGAAGTGTTGCCACAACATCTAGAACGTGTCTATGCGTTGGAAGTGTTCCTATAACATCTAGAACGTGTCTCTGTGTTGGAAGTGTTGCCACAACATCTAGAACGTGTCTCTGCGTTGGAAGTGTTGCCACAACATCTAGAACGTGTCTATGCGTTGGAAGTGTTGCCATAACATCTAGAACGTGTCTCTGCGTTGGAAGTGTTCCTATAACATCTAGAACGTGTCTCTGCGTTAAAAGTGTTCCTACAACGTCTAGAACGTGTCTCTGTGTTGGAAGTGCTCCTATAACATCTAGAACGTGTCTCTGTGTTGGAAGTGTTCCTACAACATCTAGAACGTGTCTCTGCGTTGGAAGTGTTGCCATAACATCTAGAACGTGTCTCTGCGTTGGAAGTGTTCCTACAACGTCTAGAACGTGTCTATGCGTTGGAAGTGTTGCCATAACATCTAGAACGTGTCTCTGCGTTGGAAGTGTTCCTATAACATCTAGAACGTGTCTATGCGTTGGAAGTGTTCCTACAACATCTAGAACGTGTCTCTGCGTTGGAAGTGCTCCTATAACATCTAGAACGTGTCTCTGTGTTGGAAGTGTTCCTATAACATCTAGAACGTGTCTCTGCGTTAAAAGTGTTCCTACAACGTCTAGAACGTGTCTCTGTGTTGGAAGTGTTCCTATAACATCTAGAACGTGTCTCTGTGTTGAAAGTGTTCCTACAACATCTAGAACGTGTCTCTGTGTTAGAAGTATTCCTATAACATCTAGAACGTGTCTCTGCGTTGAAAGTGTTCCTATAACATCTAGAACGTGTCTCTGCGTTGGAAGTGTTCCTATAACATCTAGAACGTGTCTCTGCGTTGGAAGTGTTCCTATAACATCTAGATCGTGTCTCTGCGTTGGAAGTGTTCCTATAACATCTAGAACTTGTCTCTGCGTTGGAAGTGTTCCTATAACATCTAGAACGTGTCTCTGCGTTGGAAGTGTTCCTATAACATCTAGAATGTGTTTCTGTGTTGGAAGTGTTCCCATAACATCTATAACGTGTCTCTGTGTTAGAAGTGTTCCTATAACATCTAGAATGTGTCTCTGTGTTGGAAGTGTTCCTATAACATCTATAACGTGTCTCTGTGTTAGAAGTGTTCCTATAACATCTAGAACGTGTCTCTGTGCAGAAAGTGTAAAAATTCTTTAACGGCCTCGGAACCAAAAGATTTTTGTAAGTTTATGCGGTGAGTTGCGCCTGCAAAACTTCTTAAGTGCCTCGTAAATTCGAGATTTTTTTATGCTTTCGCGTGCGACTTTTTTTAACTTTTTTTCTAACGTATGAAATTTTTCTACGTTTTTCTATCGTTTGATATTTTTTAAACTATTTCTAGCGTGGAATATTTTTGAATTTTTTCTATGGTGTGATATTTTTAAACATTCATTATCGTGTGATATTTGTAAACATTTTTCCAGTGTATGAAATTTTTCGATATTTTTCTATCGTACGATATTTTCAAATATTTTTCTGACGTGTATTATTTTTATTCATTTTTTAATTGTGTCAAATTTTGAAACATTTTTAATTGTATGATACTTTTAAATACTTTTCTATCGTTCGATATTTTAGAACATTTTTCCACCTTGGGACATTTTTCTGGGACCTGAAAAAAGACCTGGAAGTTGGAATATAATATTATTTTGGTATTGGAAATCGTATAAAACACATCGCATTCAGGCCATTTTGACTTCTTTTACCGAGTTGAGTTTTTTTACGCAAGTCTTGCAGAGTTTGAACGTAACATTTTTTTGATATTTTTGATATTTTGAACGAGACTTTTTTTTTGATATTTTGATGTTTTGATATTTTTTGATATTTTTGATATTTTGAACGAGACTTTTTTTTGATATTTTGATGTTTTGATATTTTTTGATATTTTTGATATTTTGAACGAGACTTTTTTTTTGATATTTTGATGTTTTGATATTTTTTGATATTTTTGATATTTTGAACGTGACATTTTTTTTATATGTCTTATTCATCGAGACGTGGTGTCAAAGTTCTGAGTTGCACGAAACGAATTCCGAGAAAGAAAACACGAAATTCTCAAAAATGAATTTTAAAAAAATTTCAAAAGGAAAAAAAGAATAAAACAAAATTAAAAACGAATTCCGAGAAAGAAAAGATGCAATTCTCAAAAAAAGAAATTGGTAACAAATTAAATAAAGAGAAAAGGAGTTCTCAAAAAAAATTAGGAACTAATTCTGAGAAAGAAAACACGAAATTTTCAAAAAAAGAAGTTGGTAACAAATTTTAAAAAGAAAAAGAAAATTCCTCAAACGTAAAAAATAGTAGAAACCAATTCCAAGAATTAATACATGAAATTATCTAAAGATAAAAATTAAGATCACCTTCCGAGAAAGAAAATATGAAATTTTTAAAATAAAAAACATAAAAACAAATTTCAAAACAATATGAAATTCACAAAAAAATTAGAAACGAATTCCGAGAAAGAAAAGATGAATTTCAAAATGAATAATTTGAATCAAATTCCGAGAAAGAAAACGGGCAATTCATATAATAAAATAAAATTGGCAGCTGCCATTTCCTACGTCTGGCTAATTTCCCACGAGGAGAAGCAGCGAAAGCAACACAATTGCAGAAATTGCCCGAACACAATTGCAGGAATTGCCCGATACTCGTCGTGGAGTCCCGCTCCCTCTCCATGCCCATAAAAATTCTTAAATTATTTGCGCTGTCACTGGCGTTGTGGCTGTTGCTGGGCGAGTGCAAAAAGGATCGTTCTTTTTCGTTATTTTTTTTTGTAATTTTTGTTATTCATAGTCTGCGATATTCATATTCGGTGCTTTGTGTTATTCTTATTCACGATTTTTCGTAATTTTTGCTATTTCTTGTTATTCGTATTCTACGTTATTCTCATTCGTTATTTTATTTTATGCTCTTCTTATTCATAATTCTATGTTGGTTCCCATTATTCGAACACGGTATTTTTTATTTTCTGCAGTTAGTAATTTTGTTTCACATTCGTAACCTTATGTTATTTTGTATTCACAAATTTTTCACTGTTCGAATTCGTCATTCTTCGCTGTCTGAATATACGATTCTTCACTGCTTGTGGTCGTTATTCTTCGTGATTTTTCGCCAATCGAGTTCACTATTTTTCGATATTCGTAACCGTTATTTGGATTCATGATTATTCGTTTTTTTAGTCGTTATTTGAATTCATAATTCTTCGTTTTTCGTATTCATAATTGTTCCACGGTCTCTAGAAGCGCAGTTAAATTTTCGCAAAAAAATTTTTCAGCACGAGTATATAAAAACCTGGGTGTGCAGCGGCATTGCATTATTATTCACGACTACAATTTAAAATCTTTAGTTAATAAAAAATCAAAATGACAAAATTTAAGTGTCGCTGGTGATGATTGTCAACATGATTAGTTTTAAGTAGGTATAAAAGTGTTATTGATTCAGTAGTTTTATTTTTTGTGTGTGTGAGTGTTCGTCAGGTCTCCGGCTGTGTGTGTGCGTCCGTGTGTGTGTGTATGTGTGTATGTGTGTGTGTGTGTGCGTATGATCTACAGTGAATAACTTTTAAAAGCTGGGAAGCGACTGTGACCGGTTGCTCTAGAGCTTTGCGAATATTTGAGTGGTTGTTAAAAAAGTTTTCCTTTGGAAAAAAGTATTTTTTGAATTATTGTAGTAAATTTTTAGCTTCATTTTCTTTGCGCTAACGCTTTTTTAATTCTTGGCCCCAACTCTCAGCAACTCCTGTCACAACTCCTGCCAACTCCTGTCACAACTCCTACCAACTCCTGTCAAAACTCCTACCAACTCCTGTCACAACTCCTACCAACTCCTGTCACAACTCCTACCAACTCCTGTCACAACTCCTGCCAACTCCTGTCACAACTCCTACCAACTCCTGTCAAAACTCCTACCAACTCCTGTCACAACTCCTGCCAACTCCTGTCACAACTCCTGCCAACTCCTGTCACAACTCCTACCAACTCCTGTCACAACTCCTGCCAACTCCTGTCACAACTCCTGCCAACTCCTGTCACAACTCCTACCAACTCCTGTCACAACTCCTGCCAACTCCTGTCAAAACTCCTACCAACTCCTGTCACAACTCCTGCCAACTCCTGTCACAACTCCTGCCAACTCCTGTCACAACTCCTACCAACTCCTGTCACAACTCCTGCCAACTCCTGTCAAAACTCCTACCAACTCCTGTCACAACTCCTACCAACTCCTGTCGCAACTCCTACCAACTCCTGTCACAACTCCTTCCAACTCCTGTCCCCAACTCCTACCAACTCCTGTCACAACTCCTACCAACTCCTGTCACAACTCCTACCAACTCCTATCACAACTCCTACCAACTCCTGCCACAACTCCTACCAACTCCTGTCACAACTTCTACCAACTCCTGTCACAACTCCTACCAACTCCTGTCACAACTCCTATCAACTCCTGTCACAATTCCTACCAACCCCTGTCACCAACTCTCGTTACAACTCCTACCAACTCCTGTCACAACTCCTACCAACTCCTGTCACAACTCCTACCAACTCCTGTCACAACTCCTACCAACTCCTGTCACCAACTCTCGTTACAACTCCTACCAACTCCTGTCACCAACTCTCATCAACTCTTGTCATCAACTCTTGTCGCCAATTCCCGCCAACTCCTGTCACCAACTCCTGTCACCAAATCCTGTCGCCAACTCCTGCCAACTCCTGTCACCAACTCTTGTCGCCAATTCCTGCCAACTCCTGTCACCAGCTCCTGTCACCAACTTTTGTCGCCAATTCCTGCCAACTCCCGTCACCAACTCCTGTCACCAACTCCTGCCAACTCCTGTCACCAACTCCCGTCGCCAACTCCTGCCAACTCTTGCCAACTCCTGTCACCAACTCCTGTCACCAACTCCTGCCAACTCCTGCCAACTCCTGCCACCAACTTATGTCACCAACTCCTGCCGACTCCTGTCACCAACTCCTGCCAACTCCTGTCACCAACTCCTGTCACCAACTCTCATCAACTCCTGTCATCAGCTCTTGTCGCCAATTCCCGCCAACTCCTGTCACCAACTCCTGTCACCAAATCCTGTCGCTAACTCCTGCCAACTCCTGTCACCAACTCCTGTCACCAACTCTTGTCGCCAATTCCTGCCAACTCCTGTCACCAGCTCCTGTCACCAACTCCTGTCACCAACTCCTGTCACCAACTCCTGTCACCAACTCCTGTCACCAACTCCTGTCACTAACTCCTGTCACCAACTCCTGTCACCAACTCCTGCCAACTCCTGTCACCAACTCCCGTCGCCAACTCCTGCCAACTCCTGTCACCAACTCCTGCCAACTCCTGCCAACTCCTGCCACCAACTCTCGTTACAACTCCTACCAACTCCTGTCACAACTCCTACCAACTCCTGTCACAACTCCTACCAACTCCTGTCACAACTCCTACCAACTCCTGTCACCAACTCTCGTTACAACTCCTACCAACTCCTGTCACCAACTCTCATCAACTCTTGTCATCAACTCTTGTCGCCAATTCCCGCCAACTCCTGTCACCAACTCCTGTCACCAAATCCTGTCGCCAACTCCTGCCAACTCCTGTCACCAACTCTTGTCGCCAATTCCTGCCAACTCCTGTCACCAGCTCCTGTCACCAACTTTTGTCGCCAATTCCTGCCAATTCCCGTCACCAACTCCTGTCACCAACTCCTGTCACCAACTCCTGTCACCAACTCCTGCCAACTCCTGTCACCAACTCCCGTCGCCAACTCCTGCCAACTCCTGCCAACTCCTGTCACCAACTCCTGTCACCAACTCCTGCCAACTCCTGCCAACTCCTGCCACCAACTTATGTCACCAACTCCTGCCGACTCCTGTCACCAACTCCTGCCAACTCCTGTCACCAACTCCTGTCACCAACTCTCATCAACTCCTGTCATCAGCTCTTGTCGCCAATTCCCGCCAACTCCTGTCACCAACTCCTGTCACCAAATCCTGTCGCCAACTCCTGCCAACTCCTGTCACCAACTCATGTCACCAACTCTTGTCGCCAATTCCTGCCAACTCCTGTCACCAGCTCCTGTCACCAACTCCTGTCACCAACTCCTGTCACCAACTCCTGTCACCAACTCCTGTCACCAACTCCTGTCACTAACTCCTGTCACCAACTCCTGTCACCAACTCCTGCCAACTCCTGTCACCAACTCCCGTCGCCAACTCCTGCCAACTCCTGTCACCAACTCCTGTCACCAACTCCTGCCAACTCCTGCCAACTCCTGCCACCAACTCATGTCACCAACTCCTGCCAACTCCTGTCACCAACTCCTGCCAACTCCTGTCACCGACTCCTGTCACCAACTCCTACCAACTTCTCTCGTCAACTCCTGTCACTAATTCCTGTCACCAACTCCCGTCACCAACTTCTGTCACCAACTCCCGTCACCAACTCCTGTCACCAACTCCTGTCACCAACTCCTGTCACCAACTCTTACCAACTCCTGTCACCAACTGCAACCAACTTCTGTCATCAACTCCTGTCACTAATTCTTTTCACCAACTCCTGTCACCAACTCCTGCCAACTCCTCTCATCAACTCCTGTCACTAATTCCTGTCACCAACTCCTTTCACCAACTTCTACCAACTCCTGTCACCAACTCCTACCAACTCCTGTCACCAACTCTCAGCAACTCCTGTCACCAACTCCAGTCACTAACTCCACATATTCCCCGAACTTCACCCGCTCGGGCACCCATCCTTCAAACGCAGCGGAGGTTTGCCCTCGAAGCGCAGAATACGAGAGCAAAGCCACAAGTTTCTGTCTCGTGCAAATTTGCCATCTCGCTTATATTTGTACCTGCACTTCTTTGCGAATGAGAAGGTCACTAAAGAACACCAAAATGCAGACTTGAACTTTTTTGAAATTGAAAGTCGACGTGATTTTGAGTGGAATGTTGACGTGATTTTGAGTGGAATGTTGATGTGATTTTGAGTGGAATGTTGACGTGATTTTGAGTTGAATGTTGAAGTGACTTTGAGTGGAATGTTGACGTGATTTTGAGTGGAATGTCGAAGTGATTTTGAGTGGAATGTTGAAGTGATTTCGAGTGGAATGTTGACGGGATTTTGAGTGGAATGTTGAAGTGATTTTGAGTGGAATGTTGACGTGATTTTGAGTGGAATGTTGACGGGATTTTAAGTGGAATGTTGACGGGATTTTGAGTGGAATGTTGAAGTGATTTTGAGTGGAATGTTGACGGGATTTTGAGTGGAATGTTGACGTGATTTTGAGTGGAATGTTGACGTGATTTTGAGTTGAATGTTGAAGTGATTTTGAGTGGAATGTTGACGTGATTCTGAGTGGAATGTTGACGTGATTTTGAGTGGAACGTTGACGTGATTTTGAGTGGAATGTCAACGTGATTTTAAGATTTTAGGAGTAATGTAAACAACATTTCAATTGATTTTAACGTAATTTTAAGTTTTTAAGCGGAATGTAAAAATGTGAACGTAATTTTAAGAAAAATATCAACGACCTTTAATTGAACCGCCAACGAAATTTTAAAAGAAATGTCAACGAAAAAAATCAAACTGCATCTGACAACCCTGTATAGTTACCAGATTCTCGGTACCCTTCATGGTCAAATTTTTTTAGTAGAAAAACCGAAATTTAAGAATTTTATCCACAAAAAACGGACCTGGGCACGACTGATCTTGCCACTCTAGGAGCAGGAAACCTCGCGTGCAGAAGCTGCGGAATATCCGCTAAAGTGGTCCAGAAAATCCGCTAAATTTGATCTTACTTACAGCACTTGCAATCGACGGAGAAATAGAACCGACAATTCGGGTGAACTTCAGCTAAGTTTTGAATCTAACATGAACTTTTAAACTTTAAATCTAACTTTAGAATCTGACTTTGATTAATTTTAAAATCTAACTTTGAAATCTAACATGAATTTCAAACAGGAAATCTAACTTTAAAATCTATTTTTAAAATTTTGCATGAACTCGAGGAAGCGGCCTTCATTCAAAAATTTAATTTCCATCGATCCAGCAGTCTGTTCAAAAAAATGAAATATTTAACTGCCTAAACACGAGTTTCTATATCAATCAGTACACTGTAAATCAATTTGAAAAGCGTAACTGTTCATTTCCTATTTTTTTCATATATTTTTTCTATAATATTCTTTCTAATGATGTATTTTATTTAATTCAATCTATATATTTACTCTGTTATTTGTATTTATTCATTTTACCCTATTGATTTTCTTTAATTGTGTTGTATCGTACGTTATATTCTGTTCCATTCCATTCTAACATTTTTATTCCATTCCATTCCACTCTATCCCATTCTACGAGTATTCCATTTTTCCACTGTACCGTATTCTATCTCATTATTTTTTATTTCATTCTATTTTGTTGTGATGCTTGGTGTTGTATCAACGTAATGGTGTTTGGTGTGGTGATAACGCAATGATGTGTTTGGTGTGGTGTTAACGCAATGATGTGGTGTTTGGTGTGGTGTTAACGCAATGATGTGGTGTCTGGTGTGGTGTTAACGCATGATGTGGTGTTTGGTGTGGTGTTAACGTAATGGTGTTTGTTGTGGTGTTAACGCAATGATGTGGTGTCTGATGTGGTGTTAACGCAATGATGTGGTGTCTGGTGTGGTGTTAACGCATGATGTGGTGTTTGGTGTGGTGTTAACGTAATGGTGTTTGGTGTGGTGTTAACGTAATGGTGTTTGGTGTGGTGTTAACGTAATGGTGTTTGGTGTGGTGTTAACGCAATGATGTGGTGTTTGGTGTGGAGTTAACGCAATGATGTGGTGGTTGGTGTGGTGTTAACGTAATGGTGTTTGGTGTGGTATTAACGTAATAGTGTTTGGTGTGGTGTTAACGTAATGGTGTTTGGTGTGGTCTTAACGCAATGATGTGGAGTTTGGTGTGGAGTTAACGCAATGATGTGGTGGTTGGTGTGGTGTTAACGTAATGGTGTTTGGTGTGGTATTAACGTAATAGTGTTTGGTGTGGTGTTAACGTAATGGTGTTTGGTGTGGTCTTAACGCAATGATGTGGTGTTTGGTGTGGAGTTAACGCAATGATGTGGTGGTTGGTGTGGTGTTAACGTAATGGTGTTTGGTGTGGTATTAACGTAATAGTGTTTGGTGTGGTGTTAACGTAATGGTGTTTGGTGTGGTCTTAACGCAATGATGTGGAGTTTGGTGTGGAGTTAACGCAATGATGTGGTGGTTGGTGTGGTGTTAACGTAATGGTGTTTGGTGTGGTGTTAACGCAATGATGTGGTGTTTGGTGTGGAGTTAACGCAATGATGTGGTGGTTGGTGTGGTGTTAACGCAATGATGTGGTGTTTGGTGTGGTCTTAACGCAATGATGTGGAGTTTGGTGTGGAGTTAACGCAATGATGTGGTGGTTGGTGTGGTGTTAACGTAATGGTGTTTGGTGTGGTATTAACGTAATAGTGTTTGGTGTGGTGTTAACGTAATGGTGTTTGGTGTGGTCTTAACGCAATGATGTGGTGTTTGGTGTGGAGTTAACGCAATGATGTGGTGGTTGGTGTGGTGTTAACGTAATGGTGTTTGGTGTGGTATTAACGTAATAGTGTTTGGTGTGGTGTTAACGTAATGGTGTTTGGTGTGGTCTTAACGCAATGATGTGGAGTTTGGTGTGGAGTTAACGCAATGATGTGGTGTGTGGTGTGGTGTTAGCGCAATGATGTGGTGTTTGGTGTGGTGTTAACGTTTTGGTGTTTGGTGTGGTGTTAACGCAATGATGGGGTGTCTGGTGTGGTGTTAACGCATGATGTGGTGTTTGGTGTGGTGTTAACGTAATGGTGTTTGGTGTGGTGTTAACGTAATGGTGTTTGGTGTGGTGTTAACGTAATGGTGTTTGGTGTGGTGTTAACGCAATGATGTGGTGTTTGGTGTGGAGTTAACGCAATGATGTGGTGGTTGGTGTGGTGTTAACGCAATGATGTGGTGTTTGGTGTGGTGTTAACGTAATGGTGTTTGGTGTGGTGTTAACGCAATGATGTGGTGTTTGGTGTGGAGTTAACGCAATGATGTGGTGGTTGGTGTGGTGTTAACGCAATGATGTGGTGTTTGGTGTGGAGTTAACGCAATGATGTGGTGGTTGGTGTGGAGTTAACGCAATGATGTGGTGGTTGGTGTGGTGTTAACGCATGATGTGGTGTTTGGTGTGGTGTTAACGTAATGGTGTTTGGTGTGGTGTTAACGTAATGGTGTTTGGTGTGGTGTTAACGTAATGGTGTTTGGTGTGGTGTTAACGCAATGATGTGGTGTTTGGTGTGGAGTTAACGCAATGATGTGGTGTTTGGTGTGGTGTTAACGTAATGGTGTTTGGTGTGGTGTTAACGTAATGGTGTTTGGTGTGGTGTTAACGTAATGGTGTTTGGTGTGGTGTTAACGCAATGATGGGGTGTTTGGTGTGGAGTTAACGCAATGATGTGGTGTGTGGTGTGGTGTTAACGCAATGATGGGGTGTTTGGTGTGGAGTTAACGCAATGATGTGGTGTGTGGTGTGGTGTTAACGGAATGATGTGGTGTCTGGTGTGGTTTTAACATAATGATGTGGTTCCATTTATCACAAAAAAAAATAATAATAAATGAAAAAATTTCCCCGTCCGCGTTAGAAAAAATTAAACATCGGAAAAAATAATAACAAAATGAAATATTTTGAATTCACTTTCCCTCCCGAAAAAAATATTCAAAAAATAATAAAAAATATTTGAAGAAATTGCAAAAAAAAATAAAAAACACGAAACAAAAGACTCAAAAAACATTAAAAAACACAAAAACAAGCAAAAAAGACGACGGCACAGAAAAAGTCAGCTCTCTGCTCCAAAAATACTTCGCACATTTCAAGAGAGAAAGCTCTCACGTTCTATTTGATAAATTTAATTATGTTTAGCTTCAGTGGCAGACACAACCGGCGACAGCTCCGCTGGCTCTCACCCTGTTGCGCTGCAGCCCCATTTTTGGAGAGCAACGCGCCACTCGTGACTTTCTGGCGCTCGTTTGGCAATGGATGTGATGTGAGAAACGTGCGTTTTATGGGAATTTCTGAAAATGTACAAAATAATGAAAGAAATGGGTGCTGACGTGACTTTATTACGCTCGTTAGGAAATACATAGATGTGAAGTGAGAGAAATGTGCGTTTTGGAGAAATTGAAAAAATAACAATAATAATAATAAAAGGAATTGGTGCTAACCGTTTTCAGTAGAGGGGACTGTTTGTTGAATTTTGGAAGAGAGTAAAATTGTTTTATGCCTTGCACTCGTATTGCAATAGGTGTAATGTGAGACAGTGTTGTTTATGGGAGAAATAAAAATAAAACAGATGGGTGCTAATTATTTTCAGTAAAGAGGACAGTTTTCTAGATGGGATAGGTTATTATCCAGTGTAGTATGTTCACTTAAATTGTGGTATTATTTTTTTAATAACATGAGAATGTAGAAAATTGATCAATTGGTCACTTCCAAAACTTACTTTATTAAGAGCAGTCTAATTATTTTCGAAGAATTTTTAATTTCCATTTTCACGTTTAAATCTATTCTAAAGGCTCAAACTTTCTTTCACAATTCTTTTGACGCTGAATTTACCGCAATCCAGCACAACAATCATTTGCTATTCCTTTCCAACTTTTCAACTTCGCAAAATTGTTCGAATTTTTCACGTGTTAAAATACAGAGATAACCACTCATCATTTTTTATCTCTCATAACACTAAATTGTTAAAATTTTAAACATGTCATTATATAAAAAGGGCCGTTTATAGACTTAAATGTACAAAATTTTAAGCATTGAGTATTCTCGTAAAACCAACGAGGGATTATCTTCATTTTTTAACTTGAAAAATTTATAATATTATTTTAACACGTGAAGGACCTTAACATTATTTTAATACGTGAAGGACTCACAATATTATTTTAACACGTGAAGGACTCACAATATTATTTTAACACGTGAAGGACTCACAATATTATTTTAACACGTGAAGGACTCACAATATTATTTTAACACGTGAAGGACTCACAATATTATTTGTAACGTTGCTTCTTCTTTGAGGTCGATGCCTAGCATGCCCCCTCACCATAACTTAACTTATAACAACCTTACCTTTTTGATAAACTCCGGCATAAAGTTTTATGCGTCATTTCCTCAGCTAAGCGCGCATCGCAGCCACATTACAGGCGTGTCTCCATCTTGTTTTTTCAAGAAATTCTCGAAGATGCATTCGTCCTTTGTTTTTAAGGCTGCATTCGATCATTTTTCTCGAAGCCGCATCGATCCATCTTTTTCAAGGCTGCATTAATCCGTCTTTTTCAAGGACGTATAAATCCGTCTTTTTCAAGGACGTATAAATCCGTCTTTTTCAAGGACGTATAAATCCGTCTTTTTCAAGACCGTATTCGTCCTTTCTTTTCAAAGCTGCATTAATCTGTCTTTTTGAACCTTGCATCCATCCATTTTTTCTAAGGTCGCATTAATTCGTCTTTTTCAATGCTGCATTTATTATTGTTTTTTTTTGGGGTGTATCGTTATTTATTTTAAAGGTTGCAAATATCCGTCTATGTTAAGGCCTCATGAAAATGTTTTTTTCTAGACCACATTGACATGTATTTTTCAAGGTCGCTTTCGTCCGTCTTTTCCAAGGCGAAGTCAATCCTTCTTTTTCAAAGCTGCCCGTCTTTTTCAGAGCTAAATTTGTCTGCTTATAACAAGACTGAAGAAATCCATTTTTTGAAGGCCCCCTTTAATCCTTCTATTTCAAAGTCACATTCTTCTGGTTTTTTCAAAGTCAAATTCGTTCAGCCATCACCTCTAGAAATCTATGCTATAATAAGAGCCGCGTCCGTCCGTCCGTCCGTCCGTCCGTCTGTCCGAAGCCAGCCTGCAGTGTGCGATGAGCGTATCTGTGATACAAGCTCCAGCCCTATATATTTTGACGGGCCGTGTTCACGCGGCCTCATCAACTCTCGAGAGATTGTATTTTTTTATTTCTTACCGCCCTTCTCTCCTTTCGCCCTCTTTTTTATTTCAAATAAAGGGGGTGGACTTGTCTATTCTACAATAAGAGCGGTGTCCATCTCTCCGTTTGTCTGTCCGAAGCCAGCTTGCAGTGTGTGGTGATGAGCGTATCTGTGATACAAGCTTCATATAACTATAGATTATGTAATAATAAGACAAGGCCCGTCTCACAGATACAAGCTTCATAAACTCAACAATTTCCAATGCATCAATCCATCACATTCGAGTAGGAATGAATATCACGTGAATTCTTAGGAAATAGGAACGTGTGTCATGTGATTTGTCGAACATCACTATTATAAAAGAAGCCGCGTCCGTCCGTCCGTCCCTCCGTCCGTCCGTGTGACCCCCTCTTGTTTATGGTATCCAGAAAACGCAGTCGGCTTATTTTTACTATTAGAAATTTTCTATGGAGCTTTCTCTGTTGAAATTCATCATGTCGCTTTGATATTTTAATTTATAGTGCAAAAATAAATGTTTTAAATTCGTTTGGCCAGTAACCCGGCTGCCACTTTGGTATAAGGCCTAGATTTTGGAACTTGAGTTATTGTTTTCGAAATTGTGATTTTCTAGAAAAGTCTCGAAGAGATAATAGACGACATTTCAGAATAAAATTCTGGCAAAAGAGGCCACCGTGGATAGAAATGTGTCCAAGTGCATGAGAGAAGTAGCAAGACTTCGACAGCAAGAAAAACGACGAAGACGATCGGATGAACAACGCGAAATGGCAAGACGAAGCAATGCTGCTCGACAACGAGAAGCTAGAGCTAAATTGACCCTTGACTGGAGTTTGGTAATTATAAAGAATAATGCATAGCAACACCAAGTAGCTAGAGAGAGCTTAACACATGAAAGAAGCGAGGAAATTCTTCGGCACAGCGATGGACAACATCGAGTGGCACGAGAGAATCCAACTCAAGAAAGAAGGGGTGAAATTCTTCAGACTAATTAATGCCTAACAGCATCGACTTGCACAAGCGAATTTAACTCAAGAAAGAAGGGATGAAATTCTTCAGATTTATGCCGACCAGCACGTGTGCACTAGTTATTATACATTTTTGACGGGCCGTGCATGGGCACTCGGCCTCATCAATTCTCGAGAGATTGATTTTTTCTTATTTCTTACTGCTTTTCTTATATTTCACCTTCTTTCTTATTTCATATAAAGGGGGGTGGGTGGACTAGTAATTATTAGACAAGGCCCATCTCACAGATACAAGATGCAACTATTACACTAAGACACGTGATCTGAGCATTGCTTCCTCTGTTGTTTCACCGTAGCTCTTTTACTATTAACTTTAAGAACAGTACCGTCAGTTTTGACGGCGCGGGTACACTTTTATTACTAAATAATGTAAACAGAAAGCATTCGATGGCGGTAAAGACGGAAGCAGGCGCGATGACAGGCTTTCTGTTGGACCTGAGAGAGCTGACGGGGACTGACGTGCAGAGCTGACGGGTAATGATGACGGTGCTGACGTCAGGAAATTGAGAGGGAGGCTCTAATCTGGCACGTCCTGTACCTAGTGAACCAAGCATTAACTTCAGAGCCAAAGACTTCTCTTTGGGTTGCTCATGCGTTTTCTTATCATTTATTTTGCGTTGATTTTTAAATTCACATATTCTAGGCGGAAATAATTTTTTGTTGAACTGTTTTTTGATAACCTAATTCCCCAGAAGAAAGTACAGCAACTTTTTTTTGTATAATATACAAATCACTCGAACTTGTTAATTTACATTTGAAACTCAAAGAGGAAACTCTACGGACATTACTACCAATATTTAACTATCTCAACCATCTACTAAAAATCTGAAATTAAAAACTCTATTGTAAAGGAAAACAGTATTTAATTTCCGCACACTGCAAAAATTTTAAGCAAGAATTTTGATCATCTTCATACCAGAAAACGAAAGAACAACTAACATACTAGTAGAATACTCGCAATATATTCTGCGCACCGTACACGTAAGAATTAAAGCAGAACATATGAGAAAGTGGAGAAAAACCTCTCTAAAAATAACCCAGAAGTTCCAGCGCAATTACTTCCACTTAGCGTAAAAGCTCTCGCCCATCGCAGGCACAAACACGGTTCTTGCTTCCATTTCTTAAATGAGTTCGTTAATTCAATCTCATGCATAATTAATTGACTAAATTCTGGCATTAATTGCCAAAGTGCACCTTGCCTTCTTGCAAAGTGCTTGAGTTACTTCTGAAAGAACTAAGAAAGCATAATACGGGGTACAACACGGGGCACGGGGTACAACACAGGGCACGGGGTTCAACACGGGGTACGGGGTACAACACAGAGCACGGGACACAACATAGGGCACGGGGCACAACACAGAGCACGGGGTATAACACGGGGCACGGGGTACAACATGGACACTGGGTACAACATGGGGTACGGGGAACAACACGGGACACGAGGTACAACACAGGGCACGGGGCACAACATGGGGCACGGTGTACAACACGGAGCACGGGGTACAACACGGGGCACGGGGCACAACACGGGGCACGGGGTACAACACGGGGCACGGGATAAAACACGGGGCACGGGGTACAACACAGGGCACGGGGTACAACACAGGGCACGGGGCACAACATGGGGCACGGGGTACAACACGGAGCACGGGGTACAACACGGGGCACGGGGTACAACACGGGGCATGGGCACGGGGTACAACACGGGGCACGAGGCACAATACAGGGCACAGGGTACAACACGGGGCACGGGGTAAAACACAGGGCACAGGGCACAACACGGGGCACGGGGTACAGCACGGGGCACAACACGGGACACAACACGGGGCACAACACGGGGCACAACACAGGGCACAACACGGGGCACAACACGGGGCACAACACGGGGCACAACACGGGGTACAACACTTGGCACAACACGGGGCACAACACGGGGCACAACACGGGGCACAACACGGGACACAACACGGGGCACAACACGGGGTACAACACTTGGCACAACACGGGGCACAACAAGGGGCACAACACGAGCCACAACACGGGGCACAACACGGGGCACAACACGGGGTACAACACGGGGTACAACACGGGGCACAACACGGGGTACAACACTTGGCACAACACGGGGCACAACACGGGGCACAACACGGGGCACAACACGGGACACAACACGGGGCACAACACGGGGTACAACACTTGGCACAACACGGGGCACAACAAGGGGCACAACACGAGCCACAACACGGGGCACAACACGGGGCACAACACGGGGTACAACACGGGGTACAACACGGGGCACAGCACGGGGCACAACTCGGGGCACAACACGGGGCACAACACGGGGCACAACACGGGGCACAACACGGGCCACAACACGGGGCACAACACGGGGCACAACACGGGGCACAGCACGGGGCACAACACGGGGCACAACACGGGGCACAACACGGGGCACAACACGGGGCACAACACAGGGCACAACATGGGGCACAACACGGGGTACAACACGGGGCACAACACGGGGCAGAACACGGGGCACAACACGGGGCACAACACGGGGCACAACACGGGGCACAACACGGGGCACAGCACGGGGCACAACACGGGGCACAACACGGAGCACAACACGGGGTACAACACGGGGCATAACACGGGGCTCAACACGGGGCACAACACGGGTCACAACACGGGGCACAACAAGGGGCACAACACGGGGCACAACACGGGGCACAACACGGGGCACAACACAGGGCACAACACGGGGCACAACACGGGGCACAACACGGGGCACAGCACGGGGCACAACACGGGGCACAACACGGGGCACAACACGGGGCACAGCACGGGGCACAACACGGGGCACAACACGGGGCACAACACAGGGCACAATACAGGGCACAACACGGGGCACAACACGGGGCACAGCACGGGGCACAACACGGGGCACAACACGAGGCACAACACAGGGCACAACACAGGGCACAACACAGGGCACAACACAGGGCACAACACGGGGCACAACACACCACACACCCTCACACTCGCACTACACACACTACACACACTCTACCACACACACTCACACATACACAACTACGTTACACACAAACAAACACACACACAAAATCACAGCACAACTCACGAAAGAGTCTTTTCATCTCAGCAAATACCCACGTTTGTCAATGCACCGTAGCCTCCCCAAAAAATAAAAACAACTCACATCCTAAACGAAAACATTTCGCGCGGTCACCACAAGTTTAAACTTGGACAAACATCCACACTTGAACAGCGGGGAGGGTCAAATGTGGCGGGGTGTTTGTGAAGATATGTCGTCACGAGGCTCTTTACCGTGATTGTGCAGCCTTATCGAGGCAGCTGAACTGCGGCGCGCGGTGGCGTCTTTTGTCCGCACCGGGGCTGTGGGATATGGAAGGTACCGCCGCGACTTGTGCTGATATTGTGTGTGTTACAATGCAACAGAGATATTGTTTGTGTTACAATGCAACAGAAATAGTGTTTGTGTTACAATGCAACAGAGATATTGTTTGTGTTACAATGCAACAGAGATATTGTTTGTGTTACAATGCAACAGAGATATTGTTTGTGTTACAATGCAACAGAGATATTGTTTGTGTTACAATGCAACAGAAATAGTGTTTGTGTTACAATGCAACAGAGATATTGTTTGTGTTACAATGCAACAGAGATAGTGTTTGTGTTACAATGCAACAGAGATAGTGTTTGTGTTACAATGCAACAGAGATATTGTGTGTGTTACAATGCAACAGAAATAGTGTTTGTGTTACAATGCAACAGAGATAGTGTTTGTGTTACAATGCAACAGAGATATTGTGTGTGTTACAATGCAACAGCAATAGTGTTTGTGTTACAATGCAACAGAGATATTGTTTGTGTTACAATGCAACAGAAATAGTGTTTGTGTTACAATGCAACAGAGATAGTGTTTGTGTTACAATGCAACACACATATTGTTTGTGTTACAATGCAACAGAGATAGTGTTTGTGTTACAATGCAACACACATATTGTTTGTGTTACAATGCAACACACATATTGTTTGTGTTACAATGCAACAGAGATAGTGTTTGTGTTACAATGCAACAGAGATATTGTTTGTGTTAAAATGCAACAGAGATAGTGTTTGTGTTACAATGCAACAGAGATAGTGTTTGTGTTACAATGCAACAGAGATAGTGTTTGTGTTACAATAAAACAGAGATAGTGTTTGTGTTACAATACAACAGAGATAGTGTTTGTGTTACAATGCAACAGAGATAGTGTTTGTGTTACAATGCAACACACATATTGTTTGTGTTACAATACAACAGAGATAGTGTTTGTGTTACAATGCAACAGAGATAGTGTTTGTGTTACAATACAACAGAGATAGTGTTTGTGTTACAATGCAACAGAGATAGTGTTTTTGTTACAATACAACAGAGATAGTGTTTGTGTTACAATACAACAGAGATAGTGTTTGTGTTACAATACAACAGAGATAGTGTTTGTGTTACAATGCAACAGAGATAGTGTTTGTGTTACAATACAACAGAGATAGTGTTTGTGTTACAATGCAACAGAGATAGTGTTTGTGTTACAATGCAACAGAGATAGTGTTTGTGTTACAATACAACAGAGATAGTGTTTGTGTTACAATGCAACAGAGATAGTGTTTGTGTTACAATACAACAGAGATAGTGTTTGTGTTACAATGCAACAGAGATATTGTTTGTGTTACAATGCAACAGAGATATTGTTTGTGTTACAATGCATCAGAGATAGTGTTTGTGTTACAATGCAACAGAGATATTGTTTGTGTTACAATGCAACAGAGATATTGTTTGTGTTACAATACAACAGAGATAGTGTTTGTGTTACAATGCATCAGAGATAGTGTTTGTGTTACAATGCATCAGAGATAGTGTTTGTGTTACAATGCAACAGAGATATTGTTTGTGTTACAATGCAACAGAGATATTGTTTGTGTTACAATACAACAGAGATAGTGTTTGTGTTACAATGCATCAGAGATAGTGTTTGTGTTACAATGCATCAGAGATAGTGTTTGTGTTACAATGCAACAGAGATATTGTTTGTGTTACAATACAACAGAGATAGTGTTTGTGTTACAATGCATCAGAGATAGTGTTTGTGTTACAATGCAACAGAGATAGTGTTTGTGTTACAATGCAACAGAGATATTGTTTGTGTTACAATGCAACAGAGATAGTGTTTGTGTTACAATACAACAGAGATAGTGTTTGTGTTACAATACAACAGAGATAGTGTTTGTGTTACAATGCAACAGAGATAGTGTTTGTGTTACAATACAACAGAGATAGTGTTTGTGTTACAATACAACAGAGATAGCGTTTGTGTTACAATGCAACACACATATTGTTTGTGTTACAATGCAACAGAGATAGTGTTTGTGTTGCAATGCAACAGAGATAGTGTTTGTGTTACAATGCAACACACATATTGTTTGTGTTACAATACAACAGAAATATTGTTTGTGTTACAATGCAACAGAGATATTGTTTGTGTTACAATGCAACAGAGATATTGTTTGTGTTACAATGCAACAGAGATAGTGTTTGTGTTACAATGCAACAGAGATATTGTTTGTGTTACAATACAACAGAGATAGTGTTTGTGTTACAATGCAACAGAGATATTGTTTGTGTTACAATGCAACAGAGATATTGTTTGTGTTACAATGCAACAGAGATATTGTTTGTGTTACAATGCAACAGAGATATTGTTTGTGTTACAATACAACAGAGATAGTGTTTGTGTTACAATGCAACAGAGATATTGTTTGTGTTACAATGCAACAGAGATAGTGTTTGTGTTACAATGCAACAGAGATATTGTTTGTGTTACAATACAACAGAGATAGTGTTTGTGTTACAATGCAACAGAGATAGTGTTTGTGTTACAATGCAACAGAGATAGTGTTTGTGTTACAATGCAACAGAGATAGTGTTTGTGTTACAATGCAACACACATATTGTTTGTGTTACAATACAACAGAAATATTGTTTGTGTTACAATACAACAGAAATATTGTTTGTGTTACAATGCAACAGAGATATTGTTTGTGTTACAATACAACAGAAATATTGTTTGTGTTACAATGCAACAGAGATATTGTTTGTGTTACAATACAACAGAAATATTGTTTGTGTTACAATGCAACAGAGATATTGTTTGTGTTACAATGCAACAGAGATAGTGTTTGTGTTACAATGCAACAGAGATAGTGTTTGTGTTACAATGCAACAGAGATAGTGTTTGTGTTACAATGCAACACACATATTGTTTGTGTTACAATGCAACAGAGATATTGTTTGTGTTACAATGCAACACACATATTGTTTGTGTTACAATGCAACACACATATTGTTTGTGTTACAATGCAACAGAGATAGTGTTTGTGTTACAATGCAACAGAGATAGTGTTTGTGTTACAATGCAACAGAGATAGTGTTTGTGTTACAATGCAACAGAGATAGTGTTTGTGTTACAATGCAACACACATATTGTTTGTGTTACAATGCAACAGAGATAGTGTTTGTGTTACAATGCAACACACATATTGTTTGTGTTACAATGCAACACACATATTGTTTGTGTTACAATGCAACAGAGATAGTGTTTGTGTTACAATGCAACAGAGATAGTGTTTGTGTTACAATACAACAGAGATATTGTTTGTGTTACAATGCAACAGAGATAGTGTTTGTGTTACAATGCAACAGAGATAGTGTTTGTGTTACAATGCAACACACATATTGTTTGTGTTACAATACAACAGAAATATTGTTTGTGTTACAATGCAACAGAGATATTGTTTGTGTTACAATGCAACAGAGATATTGTTTGTGTTACAATGCAACAGAGATAGTGTTTGTGTTACAATGCAACAGAGATATTGTTTGTGTTACAATGCAACAGAGATATTGTTTGTGTTACAATGCATCAGAGATATTGTTTGTGTTACAATGCAACAGAGATATTGTTTGTGTTACAATGCATCAGAGATAGTGTTTGTGTGACAATACAACAGAGATAGTGTTTGTGTTACAATGCAACAGAGATAGTGTTTGTGTGACAATACAACAGAGATAGTGTTTGTGTTACAATGCAACAGAGATAGTGTTTGTGTTACAATACAACAGAGATAGTGTTTGTGTGACAATACAACAGAGATAGTGTTTGTGTTACAATGCAACAGAGATAGTGTTTGTGTTACAATGCATCAGAGATAGTGTTTGTGTGACAATACAACAGAGATAGTGTTTGTGTTACAATGCAACAGAGATATTGTTTGTGTTACAATGCATCAGAGATTGTGTTTGTGTGACAATACAACAGAGATAGTGTTTGTGTTACAATGCAACAGAGATAGTGTTTGTGTTACAATGCATCAGAGATAGTGTTTGTGTGACAATACAACAGAGATAGTGTTTGTGTTACAATGCATCAGAGATAGTGTTTGTGTTACAATTCAACAGAGATAGTGTTTGTGTGACAATACAACAGAGATAGTGTTTGTGTTACAATACAACAGAGATAGTGTTTGTGTTACAATGCAACAGAGATATTGTTTGTGTTACAATGCATCAGAGATAGTGTTTGTGTTACAATGCAACAGAGATATTGTTTGTGTTACAATGCATCAGAGATAGTGTTTGTGTTACAATACAAGACTGAATTCTGTGTTGATTTGCGGTGTAATGGAGTGAAGTGTAATGAAGTACAATACGGTGTAATTCAAAGTAGTGCAGTGTAATGCAAAGTGATAGAGTACAATGCAGTGCAGCACAGAGCTATGCAGCGATTTGAAGTGAAATGGAGTGCAATGCAAAGCAATGAAGGGAAATGGAGTGCAATACAAAGCAATGAAGGGATATGCACAGCAATAGAGTGCAATGCAGGGCAATACAGAGAAATTCAGTGCAATGAATTGCAGAGCAGAACTGTGGAGTGCAACAGAGAACAATGCAGTGCAACGGAGTGCCCTGTAATGAAGTGCAGTGCGATGCAAAATAATGCTTTGTTTAGTAAGAAACATACAGTACAGAGCTGCCTATTTTTCGAGAGCAAGATTTGACTGGTTTATCAATTCATGTATAATAATATTCATGCATGATAATCTTACCCTCGGGGTGTTTATATATTTATATATTAGTTTGGCATCTGCTGCTTGCGTGCGTCTGTGACGCTCACAGGGACGCTCAATGACCGTATCTGTGATACGAGTTTCACCAGTGCACAAGTACAAGAATATTTTAATGGCGGGTACTGTTGGGATGGATATATTTGTTTGTCATCCACATCTACAAGATTTATTTAATGGCGGGTACTGTTGGGATGGATGTATTTGTTTGGCATCCACATCTGCAAGATTTATTTAATGGCGGGTACTATTGGGATGGATATATTTGTTTGTCATCCACATCTACAAGATTTATTTAATGGCGGGTACTGTTGGGATGGATGTATTTGTTTGGCATCCACATCTGCAAGATTTATTTAATGGCGGGTACTGTTGGGATGGATATATTTGTTTGGCATCCACGTCTGCAAGATTTATTTAATGGCGGGTACTGTTGGGATGGATATATTTTTTTGGCATCCACGTCCGCAAGATTTATTTAATGGCAGGTACTGTTGGGATGGATATATATGTTTGGCATCCACGTCTGCAAGATTTATTTAATGGCGGGTACTGTTGGGATGGATATATTTGTTTGGCATCCACGTAAGCAAGATTTATTTAATGGCGGGTACTGTTGGTATGGATACATTTGTTTGGCATCCACGTCCGCAAGATTTATTTAATGGCGGGTACTGTTGGGATGGATATATTTGTTTGGCATCCACGTAAGCAAGATTTATTTAATGGCGGGTACTGTTGGGATGGATATATTTGTTTGGCATCCACGTAAGCAAGATTTATTTAATGGCGGGTACTGTTGGGATGGATACATTTGTTTGGCATCCACGTCCGCAAGATTTATTTAATGGCGGGTACTGTTGGGATGGATATATATGTTTGGCATCCACGTCTGCAAGATTTATTTAATGGTGGGTACTGTTGGGATGGATATATTTGTTTGGCATCCACGTCTGCAAGATTTATTTAATGGCGGGTACTGTTGGGATGGATATATTTGTTTGGCATCCACGTAAGCAAGATTTATTTAATGGCGGTTACTGTTGGGATGGATATATTTGTTTGGCATCCACGTAAGCAAGATTTATTTAATGGCGGGTACTACTGGGATGGATATATTTGTTTGGCATCCACGTCTGCAAGATTTATTTAATGGCGGGTACTGTTGGGATGGATATATTTGTTTGGCATCCACGTAAGCAAGATTTATTTAATGGCGGGTACTGTTGGGGTGGATGTATTTGTTTGGCATCCACATCTGCAAGATTTATTTAATGGCGGTTACTGTTGGGATGGATATATTTGTTTGGCATCCACGTAAGCAAGATTTATTTAATGGCGGGTACTACTGGGATGGATATGTTTGTTTGGCATCCAGGTCTGGAAAGTTTATTCAATGAAAATATTAAATGCCGTCATTTTTGACAAGCTGTGCATGTGCTCAAGTAATGACAATACCTCATAATAATAATTAGTGCATCATAAAATGAATGAGGAAGCAAATGAGTATGCATGAGTATGCATGCACAATAATACTAACATTAATTCATAGTAATAAAAATAATTCAAAATAATAATTCAGGTTTCATCATTTGAATGAGAAAGTAAATGTCGTAGCAGGCGGCTAAAAGATGTTCAGAGCAACAGACATGTTGCACACAAAATTAGTGCTCAGGTACACAAAAGTAGTACTTTTGCACACAAAATTAGTGCTCTGGTACACAAAAGTAGTACTTTTGCTCACAAAATATTATTATTCACAAAAAATTTTTGCACAAATAATTAGTACCCTCGTTGAATGTGATCCTAAATTTTATTTTCCTTAAGAAATGCTAAGTAATTTCATGAAATAAACGATGAAATGTACGCGTTTAGAATTTTTCTGAAGGAGTATTTCTCTTACAATAAGTCATCTAACAACAGTTTAGTACAATTTATTGTCATAAAATAACAGCTCTTACATTGTGCAGGCATAGCTCTTACATTGTGCAGGCATAGCTCCTACATTGTGCAGGCATAGCTCTTACATTGTGCAGGCATAGCTCTTACATTGTACAGGCATAGCTCTTACATTGTGCAGGCATAGCTCCTACATTGTGCAGGCATAGCTCCTACATTGTGCAGGCATAGCTCTTACATTGTGCAGGCATAGCTCTTACATTGTACAGGCATAGCTCCTACATTGTGCAGGCATAGCTCTTACATTGTGCAGGCATAGCTCCTACATTGTGCAGGCATAGCTCTTACATTGTACAGGCATAGCTCTTACATTGTGCAGGCATAGCTCTTACATTGTGCAGGCATAGCTCTTACATTGTACAGGCATAGCTCTTACATTGTGCAGGCATAGCTCTTACATTGTACAGGCATAGCTCTTACATTGTGCAGGCATAGCTCTTACATTGTGCAGGCATAGCTCTTACATTGTACAGGCATAGCTCTTACATTGTGCAGGCATAGCTCTTACATTGTACAGGCATAGCTCTTACATTGTACAGGCATAGCTCTTACATTGTGCAGGCATAGCTCTTACATTGTACAGGCATAGCTCTTACATTGTGCAGGCATAGCTCTTACATTGTACAGGCATAGCTCTTACATTGTACAGGCATAGCTCTTACATTGTACAGGCATAGCTCTTACATTGTACAGGCATAGCTCTTACATTGTGCAGGCATAGCTCTTACATTGTACAGGCCTAGCTCTTACATTGTCCGAGGATGGATATATTTTTTTATCATCCACATCAAGAGGATTTATTTAAGCAAAATTTACATTGTGCACTATAGTTTTTACATTGTGCTGGGATAGCTTTTACATTGTGGAGGTGCAAATTTTACATTGGTCCGTCTCTGCATGAAATTTAAAAAAAAAACATTTATCACATTCAAAGCAGTTTTGTGTCAAATCCCAGCCGGTTCTTTGGCGTACTTTATTTCTTTTATATTCCAGTCGTTATTTTGCAGTTTTTATTCGTCGATATCGAGGCCGCTGCGAATTAATATTGGAATTAAAAGAATTTGGAGTTGGATTTTCTAGGCATCGGCTGACCCAGGGGAGATTTGCTCGAAGTGAAGCATCTTCATCTTTCGATTCAGAGTTTTCGTTTCTTTTTAACTTCTATTGAAATAAAACCGAGGAAACAGCGCCATTATTTATCATATCGACATGTGTATTTAAATATTCCCTAGCAACGATATGAGTGGTGTGAAAATGAAGATTTATATTGGAAAAATATTCAGTGTAGTTCACAGTACAATCGGACCCCAATTTGGTAGTTTTCATGTCCGCTTCTGTAAATAATATCACATATCACATACCTCTGCTTAATTATTTTAATCAAACTTTGCGTTAATAAAATAATAGACTTCTTTTTTGTATGAGTAGAGTATCGAAACTATTTATATATATATAATATATATATATTATATATATATATATATATATAATATATATATATATATATATATATATATATATATATATATATATATATATATATAAATGTATAGGGAGTTCGCGGGATTCGAACTCAGGACTTATAAGTTACCGCGCCAACACGCTATCGACTGCGCTATCATTTCATTTGGAAAAATTAGCTGGGACGGGGAGCCCGCTTTCACTAGATTCATTAACTGTTTCTGGGGGTGACAAGACTTTGAACTCTCGATATATATATATATATATATATCTTACATATATACTTATACAAAAAAACTTAAAAACGAAGCAAATTCCGATAAAACTCATCATCTTTACTACGAAAACGTTTCGAAATCCAGCTCCATCATCAGTTCAAACGAAAAAAGGAAGAATAACGTCTGAAATATAAGGTCAAAGTAAAGTTAAAATATACATATATAGAAATTGTAAGTTGAGCAAAAAGTTTATGAAACATGTTTGCAAACATAAAAGTGTACGTGTGTGCGCGGGACTACGTTTCTGCCCCAAATAATATATAATCTTTTCAAATTCCTTTTTAATTTTATATATTTTGTTTTCATTATATTTTTAATGACCGTCATGAACAGTTTTTGATCTTTTATTTCAAACATAACGATTTGTATTTTTTGAACAGGTGGTATACATAACTGGACTCCGAAACATTTTCCCAAACATATACGATTTATTTTCTTTGAATATCCCTCCTTTTTAACTTCCTAATAAACACAAAGTATTGAAGCGTCAGATTTTGCTCATTACTCTCACACGCAATATCACGCGGATCCTTTGGCGCTACCGTGATCAACTCTGAAAAATATGTTCCCAAGCAAGACAGATGATGAAAATATTTTCCCGATACTTATTTTTCCAAGCAAGATAGATGATAAAAATATTTTCCCGATACTTATTTTTCCAAGCAAGATAGATGATAAACAACCTGTCTAGCTGCTCGCAATAAAGGGCAAGAATTTCAATAGACGTTCGAAGCCCTCCCTTGCCTCACCGACGCGCCTTGTTAAGGATCCGAACATCTTTGTGCGAGGTATTTGTGTAGGCTGTGGCCGGGTAATGGAATATTGAGGGTGACGCCAAAATTTGCATGTTATCATTTAGTTATGGATAGCAGCTCGGGTAATTACAGAAGAATTTCGGGCTCGTCTAAACTGGGTGTAAATTTTATGTTGTTCACGTCACTTGATCAGCCAGTTTAGTTTAACATATTTGATGAGCGTGTGTTTAGAGGGATTTTAATTTTTGGATATACTTGTATTGTAGTGTAATTTAATAAACGTGTGTTTAGAGGGATTTATTTATTTATTTATTTTATAAATTTACGCATTGTTATGTGATGTTGTATGACATGCATATACATATATATATATACTCGTATACATAGATATATATTTTGCTGACTTTTATATATATATATATATTTATACATGCATTTACATATATATGTACATTCGCATTGTAATGTTATTTGTGTGAATGAAGGTATTTTGCATTAATAATTTAGTTTCACTTATATATATATTATATATTAATTCTATAACCATTAGAGAAGGGACTCTCAGAAGAAGGAACTTTTTCGAAAGCAGCGATATTAGTTACACTGACGTAATGAGCATGAGTTTAAAAGAACTTAATATATTGCTTCTTCATAAATATATGAATTGGTATGATTTCATGCGAGGGCATGCTTTATGAATAATTCATTTCCATATTTCCTGTCTAGGGAGCAAAGAATAAACTCATAGGAGTAGAAACTTTTTTGAAAAAGGACACAATCAAGGATGGATTGAAATAACAATAATAATACATGGATTTAATAAGCATGTGATTGACAAAAATGTACATTTTTCACAGATAGATATCTGCATTGCTATATAATTTTTATGCATGAATGTATTTGATGTAAAATTTAGTTTTACAAATCCAGTTTCATTATTAAAGAATGAACTCTTGATATAAGAATTTTTCAAAAAACATTTTTTCCCTTGTACAAAGGGGATTTGTAAAATAAAGAGTTACGACTGATTCATCTACTGACTTAGTCGTACTTGCAAAGCATACATGGATCCTGAGCTTCTTAATTTATTAATTGGCTTAAAGATAAACTATGTAAAACATATGAAATGAGAAAAATATTTCGGAAGACGAGCGGGTAAAAAAACTATTGAATGTTGGCACAAAACGATAGCATTTCTTCTTAAGGATGTTATGAGTTCATTTGCATAATTTCGAACACCGTAATGTGGTGAACACTTATATTATTTTTACATTTATTGTGGGTACATATTATCTCTACATTTCATATGACGTATGCTTTATGTCTCTACATTTATGACGTTTACATAATATCTCTACATTTATGACTTTTACATATTATTTCTACATTTATGCCGTATACATATTATCTCTACATTTATAACGTATACATATTATCTCTACATATATAACGTATACATATTATCCCTACATATATAGCGTATACATATTATCTCTACATATATAACGCATACATATTATCTCTACATTCATAACATATAAAAATTATCTATACATTTATAACATATACATATTATCTCTACATTTATAACGTATACATATTGTAGCTATATTTATAACGAATACATATTATAGCTATATTTATAACGTGTACATACTATAGCTATATTTATAACGTGTACATACTATAGCTATATTTATAACGTGTACATACTATAGCTATATTTATATCATACACGTATATCTTCACATTTCCTGAGGGTACTCGCGCTAGAAAAGCATCATTTAATTATGTTCGTTGAAATAATTCCGTACATGGGCGTATGGAAATGAAATTCTTGTATTATAAAAATGTGATTTTTCATTAAAACCAACTTATAAATTAAAATTCAATCTCACAGCATAAGATAAATAATTTTACATTAAAATTAGTCAATAAAAACAAATCTAGAGCTTCCTGAAAAACGATTCCAGGGCACAACATTATTTCGAAGCGTCAACTCTACGGTAAGGGAGGAAAATTTCTTTGCTCCTTGGTTTTTGGAAAAAATTGTCATTCTTCATTTTCCGGAAACTTTTCTTACTCCACGCTTTTAGGAAAGTTTTTGGGTTCCCCGTTTTTCTAAAAATTTTCAGGTTCCCCGTTTTTCGGAAAATTCTCTGGATCCCCGTTTTTCGGAAAATTTTCTGGATTTCCGTTTTTTGAAAAATTTTCTGGTTCCCTGTTTTTCTAAATCATTTCTGGTTGGCTGTTTTTGTAAAAATTTTCTGGTTTCCCGTTTTTCGGAAAATTCTCTGGATCCCCGTTTTTCGGAAAATTTTCTGGATTCCCGTTTTTTGAAAAATTTTCTGGTTCCCTGTTTCTCTTAAATCATTTCTGGTTGGCTGTTTTTGTAAAAATTTTCAGGTTCCCTGTTTTTCAGTTCTGATGATAACAAAGGTGAACGTGGGTTTACCATAACATTTATATATTTATTCAAAGGAACGTGCATAAAATATGAGCTGTAAAATTAAAATTTTTGAATGTACATGCAAACATTGAAGTCACATCCAAAAGTTTACGTGTGTTTTCCCTGCGTAACTTGTGTAAGATATATATGTATATATTATTTAAGAATACTTTCATCACGCATTGCATCAACAACATTAGTAACCAACATACATACGCAACCTTTTTTATTATCAGATAGTATAAATTTACGCATGCCGGTAAAAAAAGCCTAGAGTTGAAATGGACACCACAAAATTTAATGACTAAATTCGAAAAACTCTACAACGCTTCAGGACTAAAAGCTCCGGAAAGAAAACCAAATAATAACTTTCAAGGGGATCATTTAACGGAGTAAACTTTTACGGTGCCTTATCCTTTTTTTAACTTTTTAATTTTATTTCAAGAGTTTTTTCTCGCGAGGGGAGTGAATTTAAGGTGTCTCATTATATACTTGTGCCTGATTTTCAATTTTCAGCAGCTGACACAATTTAGTTGTCGACGTTCACGGTACCTTCGTCAAAAATTAAAAAGTTTTAAATTTTAATAAGTATCATTAAATATCATTAAATATTATTAAATATTATAAAATATATTTGAATATTATTAAACATCATTATTTTATTTCATATATTATAGTATATTTTCATATATCATTAAATATCATTAGGCTAATGCGCATCACGGCACGTCCACATCCCCGCAAAATGAATAAAAAGGAATCGAATTACATCGATTCCTACCGTCTGTTATGAGTCAAGAGAGATAAAAAAAAATAAAAATAGAAAATGAAAATAAAGAAATAAAATAATAGAAAGTAAAATATTTTACACTGTGCGCTCATCACATTACCTTAAATTCTACGAGGAGTAATTTTAGTGTGGAATATTGCCAGCACTGCACCGCCACCTGCGAAGTGTTGCCAGCACTGCACCGCCAACTGCGAAGTGTTGCCAGCACTGCACCGTCACCTGCGAAGTGTTGCCAGCACTGCACCGTCACCTGCGAAGTGTTGCCAGCACTGCACCGTCACCTGCGAAGTGTTGCCAGCACTGCACCGTCACCTGCGAAGTGTTGCCAGCACTGCACCGTCACCTGCGAAGTGTTGCCAGCACTGCACCGCCACCTGCGAAGTGTTGCCAGCACTGCACCGTCACCTGCGAAGTATTGCCAGCACTGCACCGCCACCTGCGAAGTGTTGCCAGCACTGCACCGTCACCTGCGAAGTGTTGCCAGCACTGCACCGTCACCTGCGAAGTGTTGCCAGCACTGCACCGTCACCTGCGAAGTGTTGCCAGCACTGCACCGCCACCTGCGAAGTGTTGCCAGCACTGCACCGTCACCTGCGAAGTGTTGCCAGCACTGCACCATCACCTGCGAAGTGTTGCCAGCACTGCACCGTCACCTGCGAAGTGTTGCCAGCACTGCACCGTCACCTGCGAAGTGTTGCCAGCACTGCACCGTCACCTGCGAAGTGTTGCCAGCACTGCACCGCCACCTGCGAAGTGTTGCCAGCACTGCACCGTCACCTGCGAAGTATTGCCAGCACTGCACCGCCACCTGCGAAGTGTTGCCAGCACTGCACCGTCACCTGCGAAGTGTTGCCAGCACTGCACCGTCACCTGCGAAGTGTTGCCAGCACTGCACCGTCACCTGCGAAGTGTTGCCAGCACTGCACCGTCACCTGCGAAGTGTTGCCAGCACTGCACCGTCACCTGCGAAGTGTTGCCAGCACTGCACCGTCACCTGCGAAGTGTTGCCAGCACTGCACCGTCACCTGCGAAGTGTTGCCAGCACTGCACCGCCACCTGCGAAGTGTTGCCAGCACTGCACCGTCACCTGCGAAGTATTGCCAGCACTGCACCGCTACCTGCGAAGTGTTGCCAGCACTGCACCGCCACCTGCGAAGTGTTGCCAGCACTGCACCGTCACCTGCGAAGTGTTGCCAGCACTGCACCGTCACCTGCGAAGTGTTGCCAGCACTGCACCGCCACCTGCGAAGTGTTGCCAGCACTGCACCGTCACCTGCGAAGTGTTGCCAGCACTGCACCGCCACCTGCAAAGTATTGCCAGCACTGCACCGCCCCCTGCGAAGTATTGCCGGCACTGCACCGTCACCTGCGAAGTATTGCCAGCACTGCACCGCCACCTGCGAAGTATTGCCAGCACTGCACCGCCACCTGCGAAGTATTGCCAGCACTGCACCGCCACCTGCGAAGTATTGCCAGCACTGCACCGCCACCAGCGAAGTATTGCCAGCACTGCACCGCTACCTGCGAAGTATTGCCAGCACTGCACCGCCACCTACGAAGTATTGCCAGCACTGCACCGCCACCTGCGAAGTATTGCCAGCACTGCACCTTCACCTGTGAAGTATTGCCAGCACTGCACCGCCACCTGCGAAGTGTTGCCAGCACTGCACCGCCACCTGCAAAGTATTGCCAGCACTGCACCGCCACCTGCGAAGTATTGCCAGCACTGCACCGCTACCTGCGAAAGTCTGAAGCAAGACACGTTAGGCAGAACCTAGGGTTGGGATTCATCCCTAATGCATCATATTCAGTCCTAATACATTAAATACAGCCATATTACCTATGTTTCAGCCCTAATACCTAAGATTCAACCCTAATACATGAAACTTAGCCCTATCACGAGGATTCAGCCCTAATTTTTGTCATTCAGCCTTAATACCTGCCATTATGCCATAAATCATGTCATCCGGCCCTGATTCTAATTCATCAAATTCCATTCGTGTTATTCAGCCCTAATTATTGTTATTCAACCCTATTCCATGTTTTTCATCCATAACTCTTATTATCCAGCCCTAATCCTTGTTATCCAGCCCTAACTCTTATTATCCAGCCCTAACTCTTGTTATCCAGCCCTAACTCTTATTATCCAGCCCTAACTCGTATTATCCAGCCCTAATTCTTATTATCTAGCCCTAATCCTTGTTATGCAGCCCTAACTCTTACTATCCAGCCCTAATCCTTGTTATCCAGCCCTAATCATTTTTATACAGCCCTAACTCTTATTACCCAGCCTTAACTCTTATTATCCAGCCCTAACTCTTATTATCCAGCCCTAACTCTAATTATCCAGCCCTAACTCTTATTATCCAGCCCTAACTCTTATTATCCAGCCCTAACTCTTATTATCCAGCCCTAACTCTTATTATCCAGCCCTAACTCTTATTATCCAGCCCTAACTCTTACTTTCCAGCCCTAATCCTTGTTATCCAGCCCTAATCATTTTTATACAGCCCTAACTCTTATTACCCAGCCTTAACTCTTATTATTCAGCCCTAACTCTTATTATCCAGCCCTAACTCTTATTATCCAGCCCTAACTCTTATTATCCAGCCCTAACTCTTATTATCCAGCCCTAACTCTTATTATCCAGCCCTAACTCTTATTATCCAGCCTTAACTCTTATTATCCAGCCCTAACTCTTATTATCCAGCCCTAACTCTTACTATCCAGCCCTAATCCTTGTTATTCAGCCCTAACTCTTATTATCCAGCCCTAACTCTTATTATCCAGCCTTAACTCTTATTATCCAGCCCTAACTCTTATTATCCAGCCCTAACTCTTATTATCCAGCCCTAACTCTTATTATCCAGCCCTAACTCTTATTATCCAGCCTTAACTCTTATTATCCAGCCCTAACTCTTATTATCCAGCCTTAACTCTTATTATCCAGCCCTAACTCTTATTATCCAGCCCTAACTCTTATTATCCAGCCCTAACTCGTATTATCTTGCCCTAACTCTTATTATCCAGCCATAACTCTTATTATCCAGCCCTAACTCTTATTATCCAGCCCTAACTCGTATTATCCAGCCCTAACTCTTATTATCCAGCCCTAACTCGTATTATCCAGCCCTAACTCTTATTATCCAGCCCTAACTCGTATTACCCAGCCCTAACTCTTATTATCCAGCTCTAACTCTTATTATCCAGCCATAATTCTCATTACCCATCCCTAACTCTTATTATCCAGCCCTAACTCTTATTATCCAGCCCTAACTCGTATTATCCAGCTCTAACTCTTATTATCCAGCTCTAACTCTTATTATCCAGCCATAATTCTCATTACCCATCCCTAACTCTTATTATCCAGCCCTAACTCTTATTATCCAGCCCTAACTCGTATTATCCAGCTCTAACTCTTATTATCCAGCTCTAACTCTTATTATCCAGCCATAATTCTCATTACCCATCCCTAACTCTTATTATCCAGCCCTAACTCTTATTATCCAGCCCTAACTCGTATTATCCAGCTCTAACTCTTATTATCCAGCTCTAACTCTTATTATCCAGCCATAATTCTCATTACCCATCCCTAACTCTTATTATCCAGCCCTAACTCATATTACCCAGCCCTAACTCTTATTATCCAGCCCTAACTCTTATTATCCAGCCCTAACTCTTATTATCCAGCCCTAACTCTTATTATCCAGCCCTAACTCTTATTATCCAGCCCTAACTCGTATTATCCAGCTCTAACTCTTATTATCCAGCTCTAACTCTTATTATCCAGCCATAATTCTCATTACCCATCCCTAACTCTTATTATCCAGCCCTAACTCATATTACCCAGCCCTAACTCTTATTATCCAGCCCTAACTCTTATTATCCAGCCCTAACTCGTATTATCCAGCCCTAACTCGTATTATCCAGCCCTAACTCTTATTATCCAGCCCTAACTCTTACTATCCAGCCCTAATCCTTGTTATCCAGCCCTAACTCTTATTACCCAGCCGTAACTCTTATTATCCAGCCCTAACTCTTATTATCCAGCCCTAACTCTTATTATCCAGCCCTAACTCGTATTATCCAGCCCTAACTCTTATTATCCAGCCCTAACTCTTACTATCCAGCCCTAATCCTTGTTATCCAGCCCTAACTCTTATTACCCAGCCTTAACTCTTATTATTCAGCCCTAACTCTTATTATCCAGCCCTAACTCTTATTATCCAGCCCTAACTCTTATTATCCAGCCCTAACTCTTATTATCCAGCCCTAACTCTTATTATCCAGCCCTAACTCTTATTATCCAGCCTTAACTCTTATTATCCAGCCCTAACTCTTATTATCCAGCCCTAACTCTTACTATCCAGCCCTAATCCTTGTTATTCAGCCCTAACTCTTATTATCCAGCCCTAACTCTTATTATCCAGCCTTAACTCTTATTATCCAGCCCTAACTCTTATTATCCAGCCCTAACTCTTATTATCCAGCCCTAACTCTTATTATCCAGCCCTAACTCTTATTATCCAGCCTTAACTCTTATTATCCAGCCCTAACTCTTATTATCCAGCCTTAACTCTTATTATCCAGCCCTAACTCTTATTATCCAGCCCTAACTCTTATTATCCAGCCCTAACTCGTATTATCTTGCCCTAACTCTTATTATCCAGCCATAACTCTTATTATCCAGCCCTAACTCTTATTATCCAGCCCTAACTCGTATTATCCAGCCCTAACTCTTATTATCCAGCCCTAACTCGTATTATCCAGCCCTAACTCTTATTATCCAGCCCTAACTCGTATTACCCAGCCCTAACTCTTATTATCCAGCTCTAACTCTTATTATCCAGCCATAATTCTCATTACCCATCCCTAACTCTTATTATCCAGCCCTAACTCTTATTATCCAGCCCTAACTCGTATTATCCAGCTCTAACTCTTATTATCCAGCTCTAACTCTTATTATCCAGCCATAATTCTCATTACCCATCCCTAACTCTTATTATCCAGCCCTAACTCTTATTATCCAGCCCTAACTCGTATTATCCAGCTCTAACTCTTATTATCCAGCTCTAACTCTTATTATCCAGCCATAATTCTCATTACCCATCCCTAACTCTTATTATCCAGCCCTAACTCTTATTATCCAGCCCTAACTCGTATTATCCAGCTCTAACTCTTATTATCCAGCTCTAACTCTTATTATCCAGCCATAATTCTCATTACCCATCCCTAACTCTTATTATCCAGCCCTAACTCTTATTATCCAGCCCTAACTCGTATTATCCAGCTCTAACTCTTATTATCCAGCTCTAACTCTTATTATCCAGCCATAATTCTCATTACCCATCCCTAACTCTTATTATCCAGCCCTAACTCATATTACCCAGCCCTAACTCTTATTATCCAGCCCTAACTCTTATTATCCAGCCCTAACTCTTATTATCCAGCCCTAACTCTTATTATCCAGCCCTAACTCTTATTATCCAGCCCTAACTCGTATTATCCAGCTCTAACTCTTATTATCCAGCTCTAACTCTTATTATCCAGCCATAATTCTCATTACCCATCCCTAACTCTTATTATCCAGCCCTAACTCATATTACCCAGCCCTAACTCTTATTATCCAGCCCTAACTCTTATTATCCAGCCCTAACTCGTATTATCCAGCCCTAACTCGTATTATCCAGCCCTAACTCTTATTATCCAGCCCTAACTCTTACTATCCAGCCCTAATCCTTGTTATCCAGCCCTAACTCTTATTACCCAGCCGTAACTCTTATTATCCAGCCCTAACTCTTATTATCCAGCCCTAACTCTTATTATCCAGCCCTAACTCGTATTATCCAGCCCTAACTCTTATTATCCAGCCCTAACTCTTACTATCCAGCCCTAATCCTTGTTATCCAGCCCTAACTCTTATTACCCAGCCGTAACTCTTATTATCCAGCCCTAACTCTTATTATCCAGCCCTAACTCTTATTACCCAGCCTTAACTCTTATTATCCAGCCCTAACTCTTATTATCCAGCCCTAACTCTTATTATCCAGCCCTAACTCTTATTATCCAGCCCTAACTCGTATTATCCAGCCCTAACTCTTATTATCCAGCCCTAACTCTTACTATCCAGCCCTAATCCTTGTTATCCAGCCCTAACTCTTATTACCCAGCCGTAACTCTTATTATCCAGCCCTAACTCTTATTATCCAGCCCTAACTCTTATTACCCAGCCTTAACTCTTATTATCCAGCCCTAACTCTTATTATCCAGCCCTAACTCTTTTTATCCAGCCCTAACTCTTATTATCCAGCCCTAACTCGTATTATCCAGCCCTAACTCTTATTATCCAGCCCTAACTCTTATTATCCAGCCCTAACTCATATTACCCAGCCCTAACTCTTATTATCCAGCCCTAACTCTTATTATCCAGCCCTAACTCGTATTATCCAGCCCTAACTCTTATTATCCAGCCCTAACTCTTATTATCCAGCCGTAACTCTTATTATCCAGCCCTAACTCTTATTATCCAGCCCTAACTCTTATTATCCAGCCCTAACTCTTATTATCCAGCCCTAACTCGTATTATCCAGCTCTAACTCTTATTATACAGCCATAACTCTCATTATCCAGCCCTAACTCTTATTATCCAGCCCTAACTCTTATTATCCAGCCCTAACTCTTATTATCCAGTCCTAACTCTTATTATCCAGCCCTAACTCTTATTAACCAGCCCTAACTCTTATTATCCAGCCCTAACTCTTATTATCCAGCCCTAATCCTTGTTATCCAGCCCTAACTCTTATTATCCAGCCCTGACTCTTATTATCCAGTCCTAACTCATATTATCCAGCCCTAACTCTTATTATCCAGCCCTAACTCTTATTATCCAGCCCTAACTCTTATTATCCAGCCCTAATCCTTGTTATCCAGCCCTAACTCTTATTATCCAGCCCTAACTCTTATTATCCAGCCCTAACTCTTATTATCCAGCCCTAATCCTTGTTATCCAGCCCTAACTCTTATTATCCAGCCCTAACTCTTATTATCCAGCCCTAACTCTTATTATCCAGCCCTAATCCTTGTTATCCAGCCCTAACTCTTATTATCCAGCCCTAACTCTTATTATCCAGCCCTAATCCTTGTTATCCAGCCCTAACTCTTTTTATCCAGCCCTAACTCTTATTATCCAGCCCTAACTCTTATTATCCAGCCCTAACTCTATTATCCAGCCCTAACTCTTATTATCCAGCCCTAATCCTTGTTATCCAGCCCTAACTCTTATTATCCAGCCCTAACTCGTATTATCCTGCTCTAACTCTTATTATCCAGCTCTAACTCTTATTATCCAGCCATAATTCTCATTACCCATCCCTAACTCTTATTATCCAGCCCTAACTCATATTACCCAGCCCTAACTCTTATTATCCAGCCCTAACTCTTATTATCCAGCCCTAACTCTTATTATCCAGCCCTAACTCGTATTATCCAGCTCTAACTCTTATTATCCAGCTCTAACTCTTATTATCCAGCCATAATTCTCATTACCCATCCCTAACTCTTATTATCCAGCCCTAACTCTTATTATCCAGCCCTAACTCGTATTATCCAGCTCTAACTCTTATTATCCAGCTCTAACTCTTATTATCCAGCCATAATTCTCATTACCCATCCCTAACTCTTATTATCCAGCCCTAACTCTTATTATCCAGCCCTAACTCGTATTATCCAGCTCTAACTCTTATTATCCAGCTCTAACTCTTATTATCCAGCCATAATTCTCATTACCCATCCCTAACTCTTATTATCCAGCCCTAACTCTTATTATCCAGCCCTAACTCGTATTATCCAGCTCTAACTCTTATTATCCAGCTCTAACTCTTATTATCCAGCCATAATTCTCATTACCCATCCCTAACTCTTATTATCCAGCCCTAACTCATATTAACCCAGCCCTAACTCTTATTATCCAGCCCTAACTCTTATTATCCAGCCCTAACTCTTATTATCCAGCCCTAACTCGTATTATCCAGCTCTAACTCTTATTATCCAGCTCTAACTCTTATATCCAGCCATAATTCCTCATTACCCCATCCCTAACTCTTATTATCCAGCCCTAACTCTTATTATCCAGCCCTAACTCGTATTATCCAGCTCTAACTCTTATTATCCAGCTCTAACTCTTATTATCCAGCCATAATTCTCATTACCCATCCCTAACTCTTATTATCCAGCCCTAACTCTTATTATCCAGCCCTAACTCGTATTATCCAGCTCTAACTCTTATTATCCAGCTCTAACTCTTATTATCCAGCCATAATTCTCATTACCCATCCCTAACTCTTATTATCCAGCCCTAACTCTTATTATCCAGCCCTAACTCGTATTATCCAGCTCTAACTCTTATTATCCAGCTCTAACTCTTATTATCCAGCCATAATTCTCATTACCCATCCCTAACTCTTATTATCCAGCCCTAACTCATATTACCCAGCCCTAACTCTTATTATCCAGCCCTAACTCTTATTATCCAGCCCTAACTCTTATTATCCAGCCCTAACTCGTATTATCCAGCTCTAACTCTTATTATCCAGCTCTAACTCTTATTATCCAGCCATAATTCTCATTACCCATCCCCTAACTCTTATTATCCAGCCCTAACTCATATTACCCCAGCCCTAACTCTTATTATCCAGCCCTAACTCTTATTATCCAGCCCTAACTCGTATTATCCAGCCCTAACTCGTATTATCCAGCCCTAACTCTTATTATCCAGCCCTAACTCGTATTATCCAGCTCTAACTCTTATTATCCAGCTCTAACTCTTATTATCCAGCCATAATTCTCATTACCCATCCCTAACTCTTATTATCCAGCCCTAAACTCATATTACCCAGCCCTAACTCTTATTATCCAGCCCTAACTCTTATTATCCAGCCCTAACTCGTATTATCCAGCCCTAACTCGTATTATCCAGCCCTAACTCTTATTATCCAGCCCTAACTCTTACTATCCAGCCCTAATCCTTGTTATCCAGCCCTAACTCTTATTACCCAGCCGTAACTCTTATTATCCAGCCCTAACTCTTACTATCCAGCCCTAATCCTTGTTATCCAGCCCTAACTCTTATTACCCAGCCGTAACTCTTATTATCCAGCCCTAACTCTTATTATCCAGCCCTAACTCTTATTACCCAGCCTTAACTCTTATTATCCAGCCCTAACTCTTATTATCCAGCCCTAACTCTTATTATCCAGCCCTAACTCTTATTATCCAGCCCTACCTATATCCCGTATTATCCAGCCCTAACTCTTATTATCCAGCCCTAACTCTTACTATCCAGCCCTAATCCTTGTTATCCAGCCCTAACTCTTATTACCCAGCCGTAACTCTTATTATCCAGCCCTAACTCTTATTATCCAGCCCTAACTCTTATTACCCAGCCTTAACTCTTATTATCCAGCCCTAACTCTTATTATCCAGCCCTAACTCTTATTATCCAGCCCTAACTCTTATTATCCAGCCCTAACTCGTATTATCCAGCCCTAACTCTTATTATCCAGCCCTAACTCTTATTATCCAGCCCTAACTCATATTACCCTCAGCCCTAACTCTTATTATCCAGCCCTAACTCTTATTATCCAGCCCTAACTCGTATTATCCAGCCCTAACTCTTATTATCCAGCCCTAACTCTTATTATCCAGCCGTAACTCTTATTATCCAGCCCTAACTCTTATTATCCAGCCCTAACTCTTATTATCCAGCCCTAACTCTTATTATCCAGCCCTAACTCGTATTATCCAGCTCTAACTCTTATTATACAGCCATAACTCTCATTATCCAGCCCTAACTCTTATTATCCAGCCCTAACTCTTATTATCCAGCCCTAACTCTTATTATCCAGTCCTAACTCTTATTATCCAGCCCTAACTCTTATTAACCAGCCCTAACTCTTATTATCCAGCCCTAACTCTTATTATCCAGCCCTAATCCTTGTTATCCAGCCCTAACTCTTATTATCCAGCCCTGACTCTTATTATCAGTCCCTAACTCATATTATCCAGCCCCTAACTCTTATTATCCAGCCCTAACTCTTATTATCCAGCCCTAACTCTTATTATCCAGCCCTAATCCTTGTTATCCAGCCCTAACTCTTATTATCCAGCCCTAACTCTTATTATCC